>SMSQ01024453.1:32458-46993 GCA_019453375.1 Ctenoplectra terminalis | reverse complement strand
ACCTTTAAAAAAAAAAAAAAAAAAAAAAAAAAAAAAAAAAAAAAAAAAACGACCATTTTCGCCTCCTTTGGGACGTCTCAACCATCGCAAAAGAGGGACAGAGCGAAAGGGAAAGGGAAATGAAAAGACACGATCTTTCTGTTTCAAGAATCTTTTCCCTCTGTCCCTCCTCTGGAACAAGTAGAGGAAGGTCGACGGAAGAAAGACAACAACGATCCGCTCGGCGATCTCTCGCATTGTCCCCTCCGCACAGAATCTCAATTGAAACGCGACGAGATCGTCTCTATCCCGTTCACAAAGACGAGCTCTCCTCGGCTCACTTGAGGTCCTTGTCGTCCTCGTTGGCCAGCAGCTCGTCGATCTGCTTCTCCCAATCATCTTTATCCAACGCGTCGCTGCCTCTGACCGGTGTCGCGACGATGTTCTTCTCCTCGTTCCCTGTTACTACCTCGTAATCCTTCAGCTCAGCCTCCAATTCGCGTTCCCAATCTTCTTCTGCGGAGATTGACAAGCAGCGTTGTAGCTAGTTTCAAGCGGGCCACGTGGCCACTGGTTGTTCGGCGCGTGTCAATGTTCCGTGTTGTCTGTGTGTTCGTGTGCCGTTTTTCGTCCTAAGCGCAATGTCTGTATACGTGTCTCTAACACGCGTGTGTACGTGTACATGATCTGGTTGAGAAACGGGCGTATTACGTGTGTTACGATTCGCGAGCCGCGATTTCCCGCGTACAATCGGAGCGCGGGGGTTGTTTTCAGTGTGTGCTCGCCACCTCGTCCCTGTTTCTTCGCATCGATCTCGCGAAGCGTCGGTTTCTGTGTCTCCGTGTGCCAGTGTCGGAATTTAATCGCGTCTCTGTGTTAGTGTTAGTTAGGGCGGGGGCGTAATAGGTAAGCAGGAGAAGGGGGTGGCAAAACTGAAACCACACACAAGGACATAGAATCGAGAACCGAGAACCGAGAAAAGTGGAGAACGCGAAATGAAAACTGGTAGACGGGTTTCCGGTATGCCTCGCTACGCTTTCCCCTCTCTTCGTCCGTAGAAAACGCGGTTGTTAATATTTCCTAGAAGATTTGATGGACCCGCGAGCATCCTACTTCTCATATCAAGATCTCGTTTCGTATAATCCTAGCTTGTCGCGTGGAACCGTCTCTCACGGTTACCGCAATCTATTCCCGAGCATTCTTGCTGAAAAACGGGGCGAACTTGGAAACGGAAGTTGCCGCGAAACGCGAGAGAAACTCTGGTCTGGCCCGATCGATCGAACTGCATGGAAATTCTATTCTCTTAACGCGATTTACGTAATTACGTCTCGAATCGTATATTCGATCACGGATTACGTTAAAGCGGTTCTGAAATTTCCTGAAATCCTCTGAAACCTACTATCAACCCTCGCGAATCATCTGCCTGTCCAAAAGTTCCACCTTACAGACTGCAACGTGTATCAATTATCATTATTTCTTCTTCGAACTCGTTTNATTCTTGCTGAAAAACGGGGCGAACTTGGAAACGGAAGTTGCCGCGAAACGCGAGAGAAACTCTGGTCTGGCCCGATCGATCGAACTGCATGGAAATTCTATTCTCTTAACGCGATTTACGTAATTACTCGAATCGTATATTCGATCACGGATTACGTTAAAGCGGTTCTGAAATTTCCTGAAATCCTCTGAAACCTACTATCAACCCTCGCGAATCATCTGCCTGTCCAAAAGTTCCACCTTACAGACTGCAACGTGTATCAATTATCATTATTTTTTCTTCGAACTCGTTTCCGAAGCTCGTTTCTCGACTAGTTTAACGAATTACTTTTACGCGTCGGATGCGCTGTTGGAAAATCAAGACAACCGAATTTTTTTTTGCCACCGGTCTCTAATATTCGTTCCGTCATTCTTTCTCTCTCCGACTCATGCTCTGCCAACTCTAGTGTGTAATATCGATTCGTCTTTACATGCGCTCTTCGTGTCGAGTCTAGTTGACGTTCGATAGCTTCGCCAATGGCAATGTATCGAGGCCTCGGTGTTCGTACCACAATCGGTTCTACTTTCTTTCTTTTTGTCCATTTGTTTCTACCACGTTGTTTTCTTAGTCTTGTTTTTCTTTTCCTCTGTGTTTTATTTATTCAAAATCGGGTGCACCGGTGCACGTGCAGATTTTCTCGCGTGCTCGTTTACGCCGCTTAAGCGTCCGTCCATACGGAAAGTGCGTCTCGCGTTTAAATTAATTTATCTTCACGCTCGTTTCCGTGTTCCCGCAGCTTCACCTATCTAATCGTTACCGCCCTATCGATTTCCTTCTTGTTGTATCTATTCCTTTTTTAATTTCTTTTTAATTTCTCTTTAATCTCTTTTCAATTTCTTTTTTTCAATATTTTTATTCCACTTTTCATCTTTACCGCGCGCGATTTTTTAAGTTCGTTCGAGTGGACGGGCGTATAAACGGATAGCTTCCGGCCGGCCATTTTTAGTCGTGAATCTTTTGCGTGTAACTCTTTGTTATGTTAGTTTAATTGAATCGGAAGGAAAACAACTACGAGGACTACACCCACGAGAGACGAGACGAAAGTTACACCTCGATCCCCGTTTTATTTATTTAATTATTATTTTTTTTTTTTTTTTTTTTTTCTTTTAAAACACGTATTGTCATTCAACGAATTTTATATTTTACTCTTTTTTGTTAGTTTGTCTTAATTCCTTATGGTAACACTTAGTAAGTTCTCTTCCATTATTTATTTCCCTGCCTTCTTTGTCTTTTTAAAAGAACAAATTGATTACAATCGGCAGGTGCGTCTCCTTTTATCTATTCGCTCTCTCGTTCGGAAAATCACTCTAATCGCGCGTTGATTCGCAACAGAGCGTTTACTTTTTTCCAACAGTCAATTTCGCGTCGTCCTTCCCCTCTCTTCATGGTATTTCCTGTATTCATTCTTTCTTTTCATTCTTCTCCTTCATCTCTTTTTTCTGTTTTTTTTTTCTTTTTTTTTTCTTTTTCTTTGTTATCTGGTTAGTGTTTCCTTAACGTTATACAACACGGAGAGAATCGACAAGAGACAATATTTATTGATTAAGAACGATGACAGACAGACGACAGACAAACGGACAGACATACAGACATTTAGTCAAGTGTTATCTTTGCTTGTGGTTTTATACGATTTTTCTTTTGCGCATATATTTTTTTTTTTTCGTTTTTTTTTTTTTTTGGTTGTGTTCTTCTTTTCGTTTTTTTACCAAAGGTTTTCCTTTTACCCTCTCTGCCTCGTTTCTTTCCTCCAAAGAAGCGTCCTCTCATTCTTCCTCTACCTCGCTCACCCACACACGTTCTCTCTTTCATTCGCTCTTTCTCTCGCTCTCCCCTCAGCATGCGTGTCACTACTCGCTATCATCGGTATACGCGTTGCTTTATCACGTTTCAAACCCGACGTTTCTCCTAAACGGTGTTGCCACTTACGGTTTATTATTATGCTCGTCTGTTCCCCACCCCTCCCTCTCTATCTCTTCCTACTTATTCCTCTCATTTCCTCTCTCCTAAACGCATCTATTATCTCCAGAAAAAAAAAGGGAGTCCGCTTCGTCTCGCGAATTTGAGCTGTCGATCAACGAATGTTCATCGACGAACCACGATATCACGAATTATCCAACGACGACCGCCACGGCAAGCAAAACGGCCGACAATGAGGGCACAACGATAACTGAAATCGTGTCGTTCGAAAAATTTAAACTACCCCTAAATCGTCGATTGGTTTTGTACGCGTGATACGAGATCGCGCCCGACGCGTTGGGGTTCTGAAAATTATCGAAAACGAAAAACATGTGTTACGAGAAAGCAAACTTTGGGAATAAAATTGCGAGGATCGTTCGTCCCATGAGAACGTCCTTCGGTGTCAATGGGGTTATTTTGGTATTTTGATCATACGAGGGAGGAAAAAAAAGAGTCGAATAGTAAAAAGAATATACAGAAGAAAAGAAAATAGAGAAACGAAAAGAAAAAAAAAAGAGGGGGAGGGTTCGAGGAGATCGTGGACGAGAACCGAAAAGCTCAACGTCGGTCTTCGAGACGGGGAAAGAAGCTTGTCGTATTTATTTTCTGAGGGGTGTGCTTTGGATAATGCTTTTTATCGGGGGATTCTCCTCTTCTTAGGCTGTTGACAGAATAGAATGGAAAAGCGGTCGTTTAGTCACACAAGGCATCATAAAAGTCAGACGAGAGACGAGCAGGGTTCAAAAATACAAACGAGAAACAGGATTCAAATTTCTCAAGAACATACGTATTATGTATAAATATATATATATGTATAAAACAAAATACAGGAGGATATACAACGTACACGAGCAATCCCTACTGGAATTATAAGCACACTTACAGGAAAAAGTTGGAAAAGCTGCTCGCACGATATAAAAAACGAGCACACAGACTACAAACGTAACGTAACGTGGTTAGCTAAACGCTGGTGAAAAGATATAGGTGGAACATCGACGGATCGATTTTTAATTTTCACGTTCATTCACGAGTATACTCACGAAAGATGTGTTTCTTGGACACCTTGTGTTTTGGGCATGAATCGGTCGATCTGAGAGGAACATCTCTTTTTTATTCTTTTAATTTACTACAACAATAGTATCGTTCTATATTTTTATTTTTTTCTATTTTTTTTTTATTATTTTATGTTTTCAATTTTTTTATATACATTCCGCGTAATGGATTCGGTATAAAAACTGTTTTCAATGTAATCGCGACGCGAATTTCGCATTTTCATCGCGCATCGACGAATGAATGAATATTCATCGAGGCCGCCGGCAAATGAACAAAAAAGAGCTCGTTCCTCTTCGAACGTTATATGTATATCTCTTGCTCGAAAATTTCGTTGGTGGTCGTAACGGAACAACACGTGCGAACATCTCGTCAAACACTACGTTCCCGTGACTAATCGGCAAAGGTGTATGTACAGAACAATTTCGAATCAACGTGCACCCGCGCGGATTCTTTTCAAGGGTGGTTCGATCGAGGACGTTGCACGAATCAGGAAGCATCGTAACCTCGTGGCAAATGGTTCTCTTTTTTTCTTTACATATTCCATGGAAAATTATACATTCACCGATGTTACAAATATTTATGGTACATTTTGTTTTTCCTTTTTTTTTTCTCTTTTCCTTTCTCTTTCTTTCGTTTCACCGAAATCAATCGAGAATCATGCCACGAGTTATCAAAATCATATTTCATGTTCTGTACAGTGATTAATAGCGGAAGGCAAGGTTAACGACGACCAACGATCAACTAACCTTTAGGTGGTTGCATTCCCAGCTTTATCATGCCCTCTCGGACCTCCGCGAGGTCCGTGTCCGTGACCCTCATGCTATCGGACACGAATTCGTGGCCTGGCGAATCGGCAAACCCGTTGTTACTTCCAGTCGTCACTGTTCCGCTGCTTTCCTGGCCAGTGGTCACTTGAACTGTTCGCAAGACAACACTCACGGCTAAACTATAACGGGACGGGTACTGCCTAACGCTAAAAGCTTCTAGGTATGCTACTTTTTTTTTGTTCATAGCTGCTTCCTTTTCTCTCCGTTCGTTCGGTTCTGTAATTGCTGCTTCGTGCGGTGTTGCGTGTGATTTATTAATTTAACTGTACAAAACTCGCTGCACCTCTTTTCGTTTTAACACAATTTACTCTTTTAATAATAAAAAGAACATTCCAATATTTTATAATATTATAAAAGTTCGCGTTTATTTAAAACAAAATAAACTTTTACGATGCGGTAAAAATAAAAATAAAAATGAAAATAAAAATAAAAATAAAATTTCACAGAGAATCTGCGCAAGTAAACCCAATCCTCAAAGAACCCTCAACTTTCAAATCATCGAATTTCAAGCCCGACTTAACTGGACTCCAGGGCATTAACATCCTCCTCGCACTCACTTGACTTCTAACAAACGGAAGTCGTTGCTCGAAGTGCAGCGAGCAGTGGCCGAGATTGAATTCTCATTTAACAAACGAGAGAGAAGGAAGCCGGCACGGGGACGGCCGACGGAACGCAGAAGGGTGAACAGCCTCTGGAAGATGGCTTCGAATTTTCCTCCACGAGCCCATCGTTCTCAGGATCAGACAGTATTTCAGCAACCATTCCCCATCCTCTCTAAAGATGCTCGTATTTCGTTTTATCCCGTTCGTTCGTTTCCTCTCTGGATAAAATTCCATTGTTTGTTCCGATTCCTCCTTCTGCTTCCGCCATTTCGACTCCGGCCAATGACTCGTGCGTTTCAAAAAGTACGATCGCCTTTTTTCTTTCCCCAACGTGCTGACGTGCTCGATTTCCAGCCAAACAAAGCGCATCTATATTTCATCGAGCATTATCGTTTCACTCTAAATTAACGCGATATTCATAATTCTGACGCGAAACGGGTCATTAATAGGACACCAGTTTTCATCGGCCACGGTTTGATGGATCCAATCGCGATATCTTCGTTCACATCTAAACGCAGCATCGTCGATAACGATCGCGGTATTCTGTATCATTACTGATGCGTTTTACGTCACCGATTTACCTTTATTTGTCGCCGCGGGTAATACAATAATCCTCGCTTAATAGTCACACATTTTCTCCGTTTAACGCTACAATTTTTCTCAATGAAATTTTATAAATTTACTACGATAGATTCTCGGGAATCTTTCGTGATTTTATGTTAAAAATGCGACAAAGGTTTGTCTCCCGTGGATCATGTTTTATATCTTTCATTTTTATTTCTTTGGTACAGATGAGTATACCTTATTCTTCGGTGGTTCTGGTGTTAATAATTGCCGAGTTATCCTCACCAATTCATAGAAACGTTTCACGGAGACAGTTTCACGGAGAAGCTTTCGCTTTATTTCACTTACGCTTAATATCTTTCACTTTCGCCTTCGGTAAACTCAAGAAGCGAGGAAATCGAGGATAACAACTGGCAATTCTCAGAACATCTAACTGCGACTATTACGCGAGGATTATTGCAGATACAATGGTAGAAATGCTTCATTAATCTTTTCCACGGTAGAAATTCAGGGATTAAAATCGAGCGATCCTCGACAGGATTCGTCAGCACGTTGTTCACAGCTTGTCAACGAACAGATAAACCTACACGACGCATAAAAAATTGGAAATGTGCCATGCACGGAGATCTCATCTCGGAAGATGTCGAACCGATCGTGAATCGATCGTGAACAGGTTGCACGACGCCCGTAAACGTTTCCTCTATTTTCGATCGGTCTCCGCTACGATGTTTCATCGTAGAAGACGTCGTTCGCGTGGCGTCGTGCTCCACCGCGACGACGACCGGGCAAAGACCCTGTCGCCTCGACGGATCGGAAATTACCGCGCTACTTTTCGAGCAACAAAGGGGATGTCGAGTCAAGTGACTCGAAATTGTGATGCAAACTAAGAGACAAGGAACGTACACGTTGTGAAAGATAAACGAAAAGGTTCAGTTCCTGTGTGCACTTCCTCTAAATGACTCGACGATCAACCTTCTTTGAAACGCGTCGATGGCTGAGTATTCAATTGCGATAATTCTTTTTTATTACTTTTTTTTATGCAGCGCGAACTGTATGCTTACTAGCAGCGATTGAAAAAAATGTACCGTGCGCGATTTTATCGGAGTATAAATTTTATATCGGTTTTTTTCGTTGATTTGGTTTATTTCACAAAGGTTTGCATGTTGGGAATTTTTTTCAATCGACTTTAAATAGGTATTTTAATTTAAAGTTGTTGGGAATACTTTTAATTATCATTGTAAATAAAGTTCTCTCGTTTGTTTGACGTTGTTTACGCGGAGAATAATTCTGCGAGATCGAAAAACATGGAATCCTTTGAAAGCGTTTAATCTACGTTTCGCTTTGTTTTCCGGCTCTGTTTCGTATCGATTTCGAGAGTAAAAATTTGATTAGTCAATCTCGGAAGTTTCTTCGGTTACATGAAACATGGATTTCATTTATCTCGTGGTCAGGATCGAATAGACTTCGTCCTTTGAATTATGTAACGACTACTCCTCGCTCTACCCTCTTACAATTTACTATCTCACGGTTAACGAGATGTAAGAAGGTAGGATAACCGGTTTGAATTATCAGCCATCGAGTGCACACAGTGTTCCGTTCAACCTGACCATTCAAAATATCTCCGTTACATTCAATCGTATAAAACGAAAGATATTCGTGTCATGTATGCGAATGAACTCGATGATCTAAATTCTAACTTACCTTCGCATCACTCCCAACATCGTCTTAATCTCTTGAAGGACCGTTTATTTTAATAATTAGATTTCTTTAAATTACACTTTACTAATTTTTCTCTATCAAATACAAAAAAAAGAAAAAAAAAAAAAATTATTAAAACCAACGTACACATATAAGACAGTATCCTTCAAGAGATTAAACTCGTCCGAATCCCATCGAAAAAAAAAGAAAAAAAAAAAAAAAAATACAAGAAACACTACTAACTACTGAATGTAACTATTTAACGAAAGTGACAATGGTTGTTTAAAAAGAAACAACGCAGATATTCTAAATGGCCAAGGCGAACGTGACACGATGCACAAATCGAAACGTCTCTAATCGAAAGGGTCGAACGTGAAAAAATGAAAAATAATACTGGATAAGCGTTAGAAACGGATGTCCAACCGTTCGAATTACCTTCAGCTTGATCCACGGTTCCGGTAGAGGACTGGTTCAGGTTGTTCTCTGCCTGGTTGGCCATCGTGTTCAGCTCGTGGCTCTGACGAAGAACCGACACCCGGTAGAAGTAGTTCCGCCAGAAATTCTCTTCTGATATTCTGTACGATACAGTGTTACGAATTAATCGAGGCATGAACGGTGCCGAGTTCCGATACAGACAGAACCTTGACTTCCGATACCCTCTAACCGGACTCCGCTTTGGAAATTGCTAATTAACGCCAGCCACAGCGGGCTGATTTAATTTAAACCGTTGGTAAATGATCGATTAAAGTTCACGTGTACGCAAACGAACGTGGAAACTGAGAACTCTGATGCGCATCGACCCTCGGAGAACGAACATGTCTCGAGATAGCTCGCAATTAGGGATTCGTTTCCCGAGCCACTTCCGGAAATTCGTTTCGAGGAATTACGAGTCAACTCGAGATAGGAGAGTATTCGTGGTTTGCGCGCTGTGGCTTGTCCGTATGCTTGGATATCTTTATACGGAATTTAGGGAGAATTCTCGAGGTATTTTGTAGAAATTTTCGGGAGATTTCAGAGTGATTTTGGTTTCGGTTTTGACGCGTGGAGATGAAAAGTTGGGAGAACCAGAGGATTGAATCAGAGACGGTGAAAGAGTTTGCGATGGATTTGAATGTAGAAAGATCGTATGATCTCGTGAAGAGAGTAGGAAAGACTCGTACCAAGTTTTTTTCTTTTTTTATGAAAAGCGAAGTTTTATGTAACGGTTGCGATGTACGGTTATGTTAGATATTTGTAAAGATGTTATTCAAATATGTAATATTATAGATACTACATCGAAAAGTATATTTCTTGAATTGCTGTGAGAATTTTTGAAATCTTTGAGCGAATCAAAAATATTTCTAATTCTTGGTATCGATTAATATTACGCTTCAAAGTTACGGACTCAGTTTCAACATCAATTACCCGAACATTACCGTGTCATAAATTAAATATCGATCGTACTGGTTAGTAAAATTACTCACTCCTTTGGCACCAATCGGAACCTCATGCTCTCCAAATTCGGATCCAGAGCAAGAGTGGCCTGTGCCATTGGTTGCACGGCCTCGAAGTCCCACGGGAAATCGACACCCTCCGGTGGGGGCCTCAAGAAGTTACGCTGGTCCTGAAATCAATGCTCACGTGCTTTCAACTTCCATTAGAATTCGTCGTCACAAGTTTTGCGCGGTACGTGATTCTGTTACTATTCATGTCAGTCCATGTGACTGACTGACTTTTCGAGATTCAGCGATATCGAATATAGTTTCGATAAGACGATTGAAATCTATCTTCAATGAAACACCATCGGGTTCAAGAGGTCCAATTAAAGAACGATCGATTTCGGCTTAATGAAACAAATACCCTATTAGCCGGAGGAATCCAATTGCGACTTCAGCGATCGTCGTTAATCGCGACAGGATCTCTCGAATATAATTAACAGGGGGCCAATTACCATTCAGAATGAAATTGGAGTCATTGATTATGCTTGTTTGTTGCGAGGTGAACGAATTCGTATTTAAAGAGGCGTTCGAAATTATCGATTCGTTTCAACGTTGTTCCATTCGAATATTAATAATTAAAAAAGAAAAAAAAAAAAAAAAAAAAAAATATCGTATCAGATATCGGAATATTTAATCAAAATTTCATTTAAATCTGTCTCGCATCTCTCACGAAACTGCGTAATTAGAGTTGACTCGTTCAATAATATTAACATAAATTGACACTGCAATTTCAAAGCCTATAAGGTACACGATCGCAGCATTATCATTCGTACGTATTATTCATTCACGAATCAAATTAAACATTTGCATACCTATACCCATCTACATACATAATCTCAAAATACCAATCACCCCGTATCAACCACGAAACTCGACAAAAGCTAACCCAAATCGTGTACCATAAGTCCTTCGTATATGCACCTCGTCATTTCTGCTCATTAAACCCGATGTAAATTATATACCGCGTACTCGACCCTAGGTCTTTCCCGTGGTACACGTCGCAACCATCTTAACACACAATCGTATATACTCGAAATCCGTGCAAAAGCCTATTGTGTGCCAGTTGAAATCCAATTGCGGAGCACTCTCGGTGCTCCAGCTTCGTTTTCCCAGGGATTCTCTTGGCGTGTGCCACGCGGACACGGGAGTTCCCTCTTCGTTTCCTCTTCGTTCTCTCTTATAGAACAGGCGTGTACCGGTGGCGGAAAGGAGGAATTACTCACCGTCGACAGAGATAAGCATTCCTCGCGCAATACGTCCTCGTTCGGTGCGCCGACCCACGGTGCAACGGCCTCACCCTTTTCGGTGTGCTTGCTGGCAATGAAAGCCTCCTGTTCTTTGTTCAGCTCGGCGACCAATCTCTGGAAATACCATTAATTCCGTGTTAGAGACCAGCTGTCGCTGGGATATCGAGCATGGTTGTGTCTCGCCAGAGGATACGAGACAGAGAGCAATTAACGGTGTCATCGATGGGAACTGTGGTGTGCACGGTAGCTATTTCCGCTCCACGCGACGAGTTCTCGTGGAAACCGAAAAGCCTCGACCGGGGTGCGTTCACCCCTTGGTTAATTAGATCGTTTTTATCGTATTTCCGTCCATAGCCGCGCGTCGCGGTTAAGATCGCGCTATTGATCGAGCCACGAGTCCCGAAACTGGATGCTGAATTTATTCGTCCGATGGAAACTTAAGGGGAGTAAGAATCACTGGTGGAATTATGGAAACAAAGAATTTTCGTTGCGGTGTGATTGTTATTTTACGAAGATTCTGAATATTATTTCACGGTAAGTTCCGAGTAACAATCATGAGATATAGGTATACGGAGCACGGAACACGCTCTACGACTTATTTAAGAATACGATCGTCAAGATTTTATCCGCGGTATAGTCGCGTGAGAAACTAGCGTCAATCAGACCAGCCTTAGGCGACCTTCTCTCGTTTATTAGATTTCCAGTGAACCAGAGTAGGCGTAAACGTATCCCGATTTTGCAGGAGTGTTTCTTCGAGTAGCCAAGTTTCTTGGATTTACTACTGGGTTATTAAGAGCTACTTATTCCGAATTACAGTCAAGAGGTTCGTAAAGCGTCGAATGAAATTTTCTTCCAAGTCACGGAGACGGGGTGTATCTAGGATTGAATAGATGGAATTAAATAACAAAACGAGAATAAGCATGGAGAAAGAACGGCAGGGGTACGATGGAACAAATGGGAAGGATTGAGCTAAGAACGAAGAAAAATGGGTGATCTGGGATCGCGAGGATACGAGGCGACCAGAAGGATTAGAGGCAGGGCGTTACGCGAATACGGAGAGGCTGGAGTAGTGCTAGCCTCCTTATTATCGTGCTCGTATTTAGGTCAACGAAGTTCTTGACGATCGTCGACTCTATGGACTCCAAGGACGCAATACCATGTAGTAGACTTAAGGAAACTGATGTCGTGGTGCCAAGGATCAAATTAGACTAGTGCTGCTGTTATATGGTACTTGTTCTTGGATCAACCAAGTTCTTGCTACTGCTCAGATAGTTCCGAGAGAAGTTTCGTTCGAAGTGCTCGATGAGAACGATTTCTGTATATATAGATAAACCTAATATCAACGAAATTGGTAAAAATAAGTACTAATTCAGATGGTTTCTATTCGGATCAAATGCCAGCTCCAGAGATGTAATTATGCACGATTTCTAATTTTAAGATGAAGTATTGGCTTGATATTCCATCGAAATAATTTTAGTTAGATCGTATCCTTGCTTCCCAAAGAGAAACTGAACTCTGTCTGATTCCTGGATGAGACGAATTTCTAGAATGTACTTTTTATATTTTCTGCATTTGTAAATCGATTGTTTCTTAAAAAATAATTTAGAACAGACTAGTCAATTATCGTTTACAGCATTTAACTTAACCACACTGGACATCGAACAAGAGAACACTGTAGCAAACGATCTCTGACTCGGCGAAATCTAACTGGAAGAACAGCGAGGAATCCTAATGCATTACAGATAGGGCACCCTATGGCGCCAAGCCCCCTTATTATCGCATTTGTATTTAGGTCAACGAAGTTCTCCATTCGGTGCAGACAGTGCATCACCGCGGCGACGATAACATTCTTCGTTAACCAAGCCGTTTCAGCGACGAATCGATATTTTTGTTTCGAGCACGAGAAGTTCACCCGTTAAGCGTCACCAATCTCGACGTTGAATAAACGACTTTTGTTGCCTACAGAAATTGCTCCGGAGATCGAGTGCCATTTTTCCATCTTTTTTTTCCCTGCACCATGCAACGTGTAATCTCCTGGCGTTTGTAATCTTTTGTTCGTTAAAGCGTGAGTCATTGGCAGGTTGAACAAACTACTGGTGTAATGAAACCGTGTAAATTTCCTTAGAAATTCACTTCTCCAAGTTTATGGATCGGAAGAATGAAATATCGAGCCTAGGGTTCAGATATCTAGGGATATTTGCATAGGCTTTAATGTTACTTCAGTTTGTCTTGATAACGTGGATAAATTAACGTGGTATTATATGTTTTATTAAAATGAATTTGTATGCCACGAGTGTTTATCAAATTTTTCATTTATAAAAATGAAAATGTTCTAGTAGACACAATGAAACATAATCCGATGAAATATTTGCTCTACACGCGCGAGATACAGAAACGAAGCTGGAAGGCCTTCTAATAGATATCGAATGATTCGCCAGACAGTTGGTGCCACAAGGATTAAGTATTCGATTACAGTATCTCTAAAATCTGTCAATCTACGTAAGCTCTGTTCAAAGCAAGATTTATATATTTTCAATATCTACGCGTTTCAGCTGGCGCCAGGATTCTGAGTCTAGTCCATGCTACGTCAAGGAATTTGCACACCAATGGCCCAGAAAACTGAGTTTATTTTTATTCCACCGCCACGTCGATGGGCGTACGTCACACTCTTTTACAATTGTGTACACGTCCCCGGCGAATTTTTACAACCACCGGTCACGCGAATATACGACTCCGCTGTTATGGCCGCCGGTCCGCGCGCCATTTCCACGTAGGAAGCGAGTATTTTTCACGGTAACGAGGTCTGTCTTAACATGACAATACGATCTGGTAAATTACTTTCGTCGTACCGATCGATACAACGAATTGTAGTAGACCGAAGACGTAATCTTCACGAATCAAACAAATGAACCTCCAACAGAAAATCAAGGATCAACGAAGAGAAAAGTATGCCACGCGAACTTGTTTTGGTATACCCTCGAAGTCGTCGATTTGAAACGTGAGAAATTTTAGAACGATGCAATACTCGATGCCTATTTTCTCCGCTCATAGATTCTAGGAATTTTTTTGCCCAAAAATTTTCTTTATAGAACTTTCTACAAAGCTAATAAAGACAATGATTGTCATTAATTTTTTTTTGAACAGAAAAGAAGCAAATTTCTACTCTCACAAATTCTAGAGAGTTTTTTCTCTGAAAATTTTCTTGCAGAAGAATCTTCCACAGATCCAGTAAGCTAAAATATTTTTCTTGGAACAGAAAAGAAAGAAACGAATTATTCCTAATATTTTCCACGATTAATAATAAAAGTTCCATGAACCCGAATTTATCCAGGGATCACCGGAAGTCACCAAAGTGCCACGATTGCATCGAATGAAAGAGCGCTCGCGGCTCTGGGATCAAGATCGTGATAAGGGAATCCAGGATTAATCTCTGGCTCGACGATTTCATCCTCTGCCATGGCTATTCGAGGTAGACGATTTCTCGCCGTCGTTTTGTGGTCGCCACGAATTTGATTTAGCGGTCTAGCACGCTATATCGCGGTCCTGACCCCCCGGAAGCTCGGAGCATCGCATGGAAACCTGGAAAAATATCTTCCG
>SMSQ01024453.1:14626-30968 GCA_019453375.1 Ctenoplectra terminalis | reverse complement strand
AAAAAAAAAAAAAAAAAAAAAAAAAAAAAAAAAAAAAAAGTAAAGAACTATTACATTCCAGGGCATTTTCTCGACAAGCCAAAGAAAGCAATTGAAGCAGCAAGCGATCACTGGAAGCACATTTCCTCTCGACTATCTTATTGCCGGTTATCAGAGGTCCATTAAACCGTACTAGCTCCGTCTCGAAACGAGCCACTTTTATTTATTGTGTTGAACGAAAGCCCTTATTTCGATAAGATTCCTAGCATTTTCACTCTGATTCTCGTCGTATTCTCGCTCAGCGAACACATCGACGATCTTTCAATCAACCGATGCTCTCTTCACCGATCCGTCCCAATGTCTAACGACTTGATATCAGGACAGCTGTCAACTGGTACGTGTTATTACGAGAGCGGAGGCAGTATCGTCGAAGTAGAATTGTCGTTAAAAACGTCCGCTTTCAATGAGCGTTCTTCGACGACGAGCTTCGGTCGTGCGTCCGTCATTTCTGCGCCGACCCAATTTCAAATGGAACGAAAGCGACAGAAACGAAGCACGTTCGAAGAGCCAGCCATTCGCGGGACAAAGACGAGTCACGTTTGCCTTCGCCCATCGTCGGTGGCGAGGAACCGTGATTCCGCTATTCCGCTCGCACGAACACGTTACTAAATCGTCGCGATAGTTATTAAGCCAGAATTCGGGTTGCCGCGTGACTTGGCAAGTGCTACGCTGAATTCGTCCAATCGATACCTTCTTCTGGTTCCCGATTTCTGGGGGACCTCTTTCATATTTCAACTCCTAACGTCTCCGTGACTTTTTCCTATTCTCGGTGAAGTTGAATCCGAAGGAACATTTTCCAAGAAATTTTCTCTCGACAGCGAAGTACCACTGTGGTGGATGAAGTTCATAGGAGAGCCTTTAAGTTGGAGTGGAGCAAAAGAAGAAGGTGAAAACGCAGGTCGTAAATAACTTTAATTCCTCAAAGGCTTGCACGAGTAAGAGGATCGCAATAAAAGGCGCGAGCATGGATTACTAAGAGAAGGCTAATAAGGGCTGATTAACGCTAATACTAATTATTCCGCGTGGAATTACATTATAATACGATGCAGAGACTCGTTGAACAATCCCTTCACGACCTTCACCCAAAAGCTCTCCATTGAATTCTGTTACAGATGCGTAACGACCTATTTTCCATTCTCGGCGTTCAATCTATCGGCCCGTCTTTTACGTAATACATATGTTCATCTGGCATGCATGTTGTTAATGGAATGATATTTTATATCACGTTGAATACATCGAATGGAAACGAGGAAGAAACGGCATGGTCGAAGAGACACGAGTTTTTTCAAGAGAGATATCTAAATCCGCCGACTTCGTTCCTCTGTCAAGAACACTCGGCGCCGGTTCTGCACCGACAATATGGCGAAGTTAAAGTCAAGTTCAAACAGGGATACCGGGTATGACGGGAGGAAATGTAACAAGAACAAGAAGCGCTTTTGTAGTCAGGGAACAATGCGATGAAGCGTGTATTATGTACGCAATTCGAAATACCAATTTAAGTCTGAATGAGCGTATAGGAGATGCAAACAGTCCATTGAACGAGTAGAAGAGGAACATTTTTTTTGGCAGGAAAAATCTATATGAAAGTTGTGTGACAAAATATGACAAGAAAACGGTCTAAAAATAGGAAATAAAAAGTGGGTTGTTAATTTTCACAGAGCTAAATTACGAGACGTGTCGTATAAAAGGAAAAATTAATGCTCGAATAATGGAAAATGTGATAAATCAGAAATTCAAATACCAGTATTTTACCACAGCAAATAGAACTCGTATAAATTACAAAAGCTTTAGAATACCCGCTGTTTTTAATAAAACCTGTTTTTCGCGTAGGTTATGAAATTTGTACTGCACTTACGTTTTAATAAAATTATTCATTTATCGGTATCGTATATTTAATCGTACGGAGTATTGCGTTAAAAATAATATTTCTTTTGATAAAAAAAAAAAAGTTTCGAGCAGGAGCGCGAGTGATGTAAATGTGTAAAAATATTTTCGCGAAACGATTAACAGCGAAAGAGTCTCACAAGTGCAAGAGCCGCTATTGATCCACGCTCGAGCCTTGACAGTAATGGACTCGCCACATTACCGAGCCACCTTTAATCATTTTACGTTCGTAGCATGGAAACACGAAGTCGCCGTAACGGGCGTTGAAAAACACCGCTCTAGCAACAGTAGCAACGGGTAAGAAAAACCACGCGGAGAAATTTTCAAGCGGACCAACGGAAGTCCGTTACGGCAACGGACCGAGCGACTTATTGATCCGTGACGGGTCGTCCGACTTACACCTATTTCTCGGCCAAACTTTCGGTACGTTTCGTTTGGAACCTGTCCGAATTAAATTACAATATGCAAATTCGTGACTGTAAAACTTTCCAATCGATGAGAGAACGTTCACATAAAAATAAAAAAAAATAAAATAAAATAAAATAAAATAAAATACATAAATAAATAAAAATAAATAAATAAATAAAAAAAGTCAAAACTTTTAGTTTGACCGCGAATTTCCCAAAAATGGTAAAACTGCTGTAAACAGATTCTACGATACATATTGCATTTAATATGACGAGTTTCGTAAATCGTCGCAGTAATTCTGGATCGTCGAATGATATTTTGAACGTCGAATCCAGGTGCCATTTTCAGGGTAAGATTCTAAAAGGTTTTTCGATACGAAGAAAGATTCTCCCTCCGATCGACGATTGTTGAGGACGTCTCCAGTCGGGACGAACGTCGAAATGACAGCAGGGAGTGTTCTCGCGTGGCGATCGGCGACGAGAGACGTTACCGAGAAGAACAGGCCTATTGATCCGTGAAGCGAGTGCCAAAGAGATGGCGGAGCCTCATCCCTGACGTAATATCCGTTGCCGATAGAGAAAGCTGCATTTACGATTTTCTTCTCGTCCCAAGGGTGAACCGTGGGAATGCTGTTTCTCATTCGTATTTTTCTCTTCCTGCTCCGTGTCACAGCTATCTTAATGACATTCCCCCTTTCTCTGACACTACCAGACAACACGGTTCTCCCTTCAGACACGAACGTCTANTCGTGACTGTAAAACTTTCCAATCGATGAGAGAACGTTCACATAAAAATAAAAAAAAAAAAAAATAAAATAAAATAAAATACATAAATAAATAAAAATAAATAAATAAATAAAAAAAGTCAAAAGTTTTAGTTTGACCGCGAATTTCCCAAAAATGGTAAAACTGCTGTAAACAGATTGTACGATACATATTGCATTTAATATGACGAGTTTCGTAAATCGTCGCAGTAATTCTGGATCGTCGAATGATATTTTGAACGTCGAATCCAGGTGCCATTTTCAGGGTAAGATTCTAAAAGGTTTTTCGATACGAAGAAAGATTCTCCCTCCGATCGACGATTGTTGAGGACGTCTCCAGTCGGGACGAACGTCGAAATGACAGCAGGGAGTGTTCTCGCGTGGCGATCGGCGACGAGAGACGTTACCGAGAAGAACAGGCCTATTGATCCGTGAAGCGAGTGCCAAAGAGATGGCGGAGCCTCATCCCTGACGTAATATCCGTTGCCGATAGAGAAAGCTGCATTTACGATTTTCTTCTCGTCCCAAGGGTGAACCGTGGGAATGCTGTTTCTCATTCGTATTTTTCTCTTCCTGCTCCGTGTCACAGCTATCTTAATGACATTCCCCCTTTCTCTGACACTACCAGACAACACGGTTCTCCCTTCAGACACGAACGTCTAGTTTTCTTGTAATCCGCTCGGATAATTTTCTCGCAGAGCCCCGATAATGTCTCCAGCTGAGCTGGCCTTAACTCGTTCTTGATAATTGGCGCGAGACTCACCCCAGCTGCAGCTCCGCGAATATTACTCGCCTTATTGCGTTTTCCACCCTTTATCGTCTCTGGGTCATACGGTTTCGAGATCGATTTTTAAGCGAAATAAACGCCTTATTAAACTCGGCGACGGTTCCTCAGGAGGAACGAATTGATTAAACCGTAAATTATATTTCGCGTTCGTGGTGAGAGGGAACTGTTCGAAATGGGACTGGGATAGCCACCGGTGAAGGATAAAGGGTTTTCGACGATTGGATTTTACGTACTTTCAAGGAAAGAACGTTACGCTATTATACGGTGCTAACGAGGCACCTAATTAAACACGACAAATCACTCGACGTTGAAGTCCGACTGACCTATATAGCCGAGTTGTGCTACGCGTGATGTAATTACGAGTCTTCTAACAGAAACCGGTCAGTTAGTCGAAGCTACTGTCGAACTGAAATGTTGGCTCTGCGACAAGTTGTGTAATCAACGCGGAATCCGGAAATGGTGCCGACAATATCGGACAATTATGTGAAATTAAGTTAATCGGTATAGAAAGACGGGGGGTAAATGGTGCCAGCGGTATAGACTGACCCTAGTCGGACCGACAAGTTCAACGGAGAAAAATCAATGAACGGGGGCGTGCTAAGTATGTCTCTTCCTGTCGTCGCTTTCTCAAGTGTGTAACGATAATGGGGTTGGTACTTTGTGTTTTATCGTTTGAACAATCGTTAAGCATTGGTATACTTCGTTTCAATCGGAGACATTGCTCGTTAGAGGTTTAAAAAAAAGTTGACGTTCTCTTTCTTGGGAATGTTTAAAAAAATTTATAAATTTGTAAATTTGTGCAAGAATTTAGATAGGATTTCGCTTCGGCGACAAACAAATGGGAGACTTCGCCAATGCGAAGTTTAATCGACCGTTTGTCTGTTTTCTATTTCATCTTCCACCTAATTATTCAGATATTTAATTTATAATCTCGTTCCGTATAGAAAGTATCATCGACCTACCACGAATCAGAGCTCGTTCGCAAAGGGTTAAAAATAATTTTACTGGAACTTTAGTTCCCTACTAAGTTGTAAGTCGGTAAGCATCAGTAGTAACGGGCGAAATAGAGCCGGCAGTAGTAACGATACGTTCATGGTCAGTCGGCACTCGCGAACCATGCCAGACGCGATCACGCGGACGCAAGACGATTCGTGACGCGTGGTAACATGGTAACAGTGAAGATACGGACAGAAGGCCCGTGGTTCGATATAGTTTCCGCTCTATGTAGGTCGTTTGACAAAGACACGTTATTCTCTTAGTTCATGAAGCGTTCGCCGCAAAGTGGCTTTTGACGCAGTAATTGTTTATCAGCGAGCACGAAACTCGGTACAATACCCCAGCATGTGTATCTTCGATGTATTTAACGAGCTCGAGGAAATTGATACCGATTGCCAATAAGATCGAATCGTTCCTCCTTTGAGTGCACCGGTCATCTAACATAGTGTCCACGAACGTTCGAGCCTACAATTTTGTAGAACATTCGAGAAGCACTCAACGCAACGGCACATTAGTACCATCGAAATACCTCCTCTATGAATTGACTTTTCAATTTTGTCCGTGACACTTGGACAACCAACGATTCGCGGCGTGTTCTGGCATTCTTCGCGCCGCGAACTCGTTATTGGACCGAGTTCCATGCAGTCCGAGTTCATCGATTACCGAAGATCCGCGGTTCGACTCGCCCCCGGAGTTTAACCTAGTTTGAACAACTACGACATCGTCGAAGGAACGCCGCTAGGCTTATGAAAAGAAAAAAAGAAAAAAAAAGAAAAAGAGAAAAAAAAAATTTAAGAAAAAGACCGAAGCGTGGATGAAGATGAAACAAGTATGCAGATATGCAAGTACGCGGACGATGAATGAGAGGGAAGCGTTTGTGTAACATCACGAGATCCTTCCTCGTGACCCTGGCTCGAAACTCGAAGCATCATCGTGGGAATTCCCTGGTTGTGGATAAGCTTCCTGTGTCTGTCAAAGCGACTATAAAACAACGCGAAAAACCGGAAAATAGTGGAGCCTCGAGGACATCGGTCGGTCGGTCGTTCGCCCTCTCTTGTTTATGGTGCTTTTTGTTCAGCCTGGTTTGTTCTCAAATAGCCACGCTGCGAAACAGGAATAATAATGGAGGGGCAGCGTGCGATGCTTTTGAACGTCAAATTAATTCTGTCCGGCGGCGTAGAATGCGCCAGAGAAATTGCATCGGTCGCCATCGTTAGCGGTATCGGCGAGCCATTATCCAAGCACGGAAATTCGATTACTCTTCCAATTCACCGGTAACTTTCATCGTTGTGTCGTCCTGTTCGTGCGACAACTTTGCCGACGTACGCGTCGCGTTCGATGCACCGCAACTCTGGCCGTGTGTCTGCCGTCTCTACCGGGACGTCAATGATCCGAAGCTCTTCGATCTCGCGTTATTTCCTCTAAGTTATCCCCCCCGTCATAGAAAATTCAATTTCAGGGGGAATAAATTGCGGTCGCTTCTTCGCGTGAGCGATGGAAAACGCTGATCGCGTGGTTGTGGACGATTAAGGAAAGTGTGAGGCAGATTTTTTTTAACGGTTGTCGTGCGACACGAAACGTGCACGGTTAGATAGTTTTTAGTATCATTTATTGAACTGTAACGGGGTTGTACAGTGTTCTGTGTAAGGGAGATTTTATGCACGATAAATGGAATCAGTGGAATCAGAGTAGAAATACTCAGTAGCAGAATAATAACGCGGTGTCCTTGTTAAAATCGGTTGATCGATTCGAATGGTATCAGAATTAAAATGATCATTTCATAGAGAGGTACAGCCTTGGTTTAAAGAGGATAATCCGGGCAGAGGGGAATTAACATCCATTGCTTTATGGAATCCCTCTAAATCCTTGAACGAATCATTTTGTATTTCACAAAACCTGGAATGCAATTCGGAACCATCCCCTTTGTATCTGTGCAGGAAAACATCATTCTTCTAACTACCCTGCGTAAAACCTCTCGAGCAAATAAGATCCCAGAGTAAATTCATCCCCCAAAGACGAACCTAACAGAACAAACATTCAATCGTTCTATTTATTTCACCTTCCCATCCATTTCCCATCCTCTTCCAGCGAAATCTTTGCACATTTCAAAAACTTTGTGGCCACGATAATAAACGACCTACTTTCGTGGCCTTTCACCACCTCCTTTCCATAGCACGCACGGCGCACCCACTGAAAGAATCTTCGACTTGCCACTTTACGCTACACAATATCGTTCGTTTTCCCATCGTATAAATCGCCTTCGCCAATCGAGCGTTTATTTTCAGGTCCGCGAGGAAAAGTTCTTGGACTTTTAGCTGTGCGAATTTTTTTTTTTTTTCAATCGTGCCAAGGCCGAATCGCAAATGCGACGCGTCGCTTCCATTTTTAAAGTCGTTTTCCGTTGCTCCACCAGAAAAAGCTTATTACACGACACTATCTGCTCACGAGAACACACGCAGCTTCCGCCGCGTAATTATAGACACACGACACGCTTAAAGTGGCGCTTAACGAGAAACTCAGCCCCCTCGTGGTTCGTTTACGACGAAACTTTCGTCTAGACGGAAGATATAGTCTCCATTTCTATGGAAAACTCCTGTTTCCTCCCTCTTACATGCATATGAATAAAGATTCACTGCTTTAGTTTCTGTTCTGTCTGGTAAACCTCGTTTATAAAGCTGGAAATATTATCACGAAACGAGCGCTGGAAAGCAGCCCGTGTTTTTTGTCTTCGTTCTTTTTTTTTGGGCGACCACCAATTACGATGGTGGAGAAAAGAGTGTTCATGTTTTGTAAGTCTGTCTCCTCGATGTCTCCTTGGATGTTCGACGGTGCGTTTATGACGTTTGATGGTCAATGGAAGCGTAGAGAATTTGATTTACTCCAGAACATGTTTGTAGCTCTGTGGTTTAACGTAATTTCGTTTAGTGTGTAGTGTTTAGTCGAGTTAGAGAGTTGATTAGCTGTTGAACTTCGAGGTCGAGGTCGAAGTGGACGATGCGTTGAGGATTAGTTAAAATGTACTTTGCACGCCAGCGGTGTTGAATTAATTGATCAACGGACGAGAAGGCAAATGCGATTAGAAGTTTGGTTCTTGTTACAAAAAACTGAAGGATAATGAAATTCGGTGCGTTGTTTAGGAATTTTCGAAAATATTTTCACGAGCGCGTAAATATTACGCTGGCATTTAAAGTTTTCAAGGTGGACAGGCGACACGTCTCTCCTTTAATTGGAACGTTTAATGAGCGACCGAAAAAGCAACGGCATAATTAAGAGAATTCTAATCCGGGGGGGCTAATTGGCGACGCGAGTTACATTTTAACGAACGCGGAGGTTGCGAAGAAGACGAATTTTCGAACGGATAGGTGGGCTTGAAACGAGTTACGTATCGAAACTTCGTATGTTTGTTTTATTTCGAAGCCGACCGATAGGAACAGGCGGATTTTTTTCGAAAAATATTGAAACGAACCAATGTTCTTAGCAACTGGTACTTTATTTCCCTCGCCTATTGAATTTCGATTTATCCGTCGAGGCTACATTTTCCACGAATATCGAATTTTGTTTTTCAGCGCTACGAACCGCACCGAACGAGGGTTCTTTGCACACGATGCATGTCGATACAAATCTGGGAAAAATTCACCGATTCGGTCCGGACAAAGGGAAAGAGAATCGAGCCAATCGAACAGCGTTAAAGGGGAGCGCTTTTCGATACCCAGCGGGTTACGGAATTCTCATCGATGTTTTACATCGATCGACGAAATTATGCACACAAAGGGGAGCCGAAAGCAATTTACCGGGGACGTTGGGTGTACAGTATTACGCGCACGTTATAAATCACGACGTGGCCACAACACTGGACCACAAATTAGTCTGAACAAGCTGAAACGCGTCGACAGAGGAGCACAGAGAGATAGAGAAAGAGAAAAAGGGAGAACAGGGGGCAAAGCACGATACAAAGCGAACGTGTTTCAAAGGAATTCCGCGAATTCAATTTCCTGTCCCGAAACGACAACGAAATTTTGGTTTCCTAAAGTGGAACCGGTCTCTATTGGGAATCTCCTCTCTGCACTGCCTAGTCGGTGTTGAAAACTTGCGTGCGTGTGTATAACGAGGAAGAGGAAGAAGAAGCGATAGGGACATATAAAGAGAGAGAAAGAGAGAGAGAGAGAGGCAGAGAGAGATTTGGCTTGGCCTGTAACTGGGTCGTAGCCTGTCCTGACCCAGATGACTGTCGAGTGACGTCACGCAACCCTCTTGATCTTATCGTACCTTCGTCAAGGTACCGACTGCCGAGAGTATCTTCGTGGTCCTACCCTCTTCTGTCTGTTCGGCCCTTCGACAAACGCTTCGATACCACCCACGCTACTTGAAACATTGGACGGTCTACGAAAACAAGTTATACCTGTGGTAGCGGCACGCTTTGTGTACGACGATGCGCCACGATAGCGTGTGTGCAAACACAGGATACGTGTGCTGGTCCTGGGCGGGTAAAAAAAGTCGAAAAGTTCGCCCCTGGCTAACGGGACATTCCGTGTTTGAAGCGCAGTCCCGGTTGTTTCTTTGTTCGTGTTATTTGCCTGCCTTTTTTACGGACCACCGCCGAGCCATTTCACGGCGCAAGGTTATTGCGGAGCATGCACGAAAAAGCGTAAAGGTGAATATCGGTGGGAAAATTTTTCTAAACCTTCGTTGTGTCTATTCCGGTTCATGCTCCATCCAAATGGGTAGGAATCTTTTTAAAGACGACACTCTAAATCGAAGGAAACTTCCGAGCTATTTTCGCTAATTCTTTTCCCTGCAATATCGCGGCTTGCATCAGATATGGATAACCTAAATTGTTTTCTGGATTGCGTGGAAGAATTTCCAATATCTTCTGGATTATAGATAAAGCGATATTTAAAAAGAAAAAAAAAAGGGTATTTTCTGCGATCACTCAATTTTTGTAAATTCATTATTCATGGTAACAATTTTAGTTCATCCAACGCGTAACTGAATCCATCGTTGAACAAAATCCTAACGCCTATTTCCATTATAATTGCACGAAAACGAGGGAGATGGTGTCAAAGTCAAACGCAGTTAGCCGTAACGAGTTTACTGCGCTGTTAAACAACATCTTTACGGAACACTCTGGCAACAGTCGAAAGATGCAATTTCCATCTCTTCGAGCCCTGGTTTGAGAAAGGGAGTCTGCACATAACGCGCACACGAAACCGACGTAACATCGTCGCACACGGTTCAACAGTCAGGAACGATACATTTAAACGCATCGGTGGAAACGACATCCGCGGCGCACGAGTTATGTGTGTGCTCGAACATCTTGCTCCGTGGGACGGAGGGTAATCAATGTAATCTAAATTAACAATCGTAAGATCGATCCTCCGAAGTCAACCTGCAATTTGCTCGAACCGTTTCGACACCGGTTCCGTGAGTTTCAATTACATTTACGTGTTCCAGTTAAGTTCGCGGAGGAAGATAATTCTATCCTGTGATACCATTCGCGTTGGTACACGCGTTCAGCTGCGGCGAATCGATAATAAACCGCCCTTAAGGATGGTTTAAACTGTACGTGGATTAAGCGTGCCATTGAACGGTATTAAATTCCTGGAGTATACTGTATTGGAGATTTCTTATCCCTGAATAAGTTTGTAATAGATATCGTAGCTCCTGTTGACCTGATATTCTTTAAAATTGGTCGATAGAAATCGTGGACGCGATAACAATGGTATTTGTAATTTCTATCGCTACTATGATTTTAACAATTAGCATTCGGTGGGATTGCGTGTCTCTCAAAAACGGTAACAATGGCAATCATAATTTCTATTGCCCAGATGTTCTTGAAAACTGACATTGAACAGTGTTACGTATCTCTTGAAAGGGCTAATAACAATAATTATAATTTTATTGTTCCGATACTCAATGCCGCTCAGAGCCTTTATACAATCCCAAGTATAATATTGTGCTAATATTTGTAAAATATCGACTTCAAGAGACGCCGAGAAGTCCGTAAGAGCTCCGCGATGCGACAAGGTTTCCTTCCAAAATCGACGAAAGTCTCGAAACTAAACATCCTCCGCGTCCAATCCAAATCCTTTAAATCCTTCAAAATCCTGCACATCCCAACGCACAAACCTGGGACTGGCCATTTATCCAGGTCTCCAATAAACCGGAATATCCATGTCACCCGGAAACCGCTCTTCCAAGTGCTAGTCACTGGATAACGTGTCACGTGCGCAATCGTGTATAGCTGGAAAAATAATAAACCCTCTCCTGGCAGTGAGTGGAGGCGGGTCGAGTGGCGACGTGCGGATATTTGGCATGGTCTCGAGCGTGTGCAGGTGGCGATAGCGGTTAAAGTGGTCCCCGACCGTCGTGCACAGTTATAGAGAACCGTGCGCGGATGTTTGCACCGGTTAGCTGCTGGTTGAGCAGTTGTAGCGAAGCTATTGCTCGCCCTCGCTCTTCCCCGCCTTTATTTCATCCTCGTGAGACCTCGACAGATCGAACGGGGCAACTCTACCAGTCGGTCGATACTTCTGGCCTGTTTATTCGGCCCCGTTTCACCCCTGTCTTCGTTTCCCTCCAATTTTCGACGCGATTTTATTAGCCACCGGCACCGATGGAATTTTTTCCCGTCCCGACGTTTCGTTCGATACCGAGGTTTCGTGAGGATTAGTTATAGTACGGGAGCGGAAGATTGGTTAGCTTGGGTACGAGCCTGGTACAAGCCGACCAACTTCGATCGCGGTTTCTGGAGAAATGCGAAACGCTGCACGAATCGAAGCGTAGAGGTTGTTACTTCGCTAAGTAGGTTCTGTGGTTCGTTAAAGGTGGAAGCACGATACGATGGGAGGGAACGAGATTCTCGGCGGTTAATAATCTTGGATGCATGTTCGATGTTTCTAAGCGTAAACGACCTATGGAGGAAAAGCGAGGGTTGATCGGATTGGACCTGATTGCTTTAACCCCTGGTGCTGTCCAAGATAAGCTTCGGAGCTTAGGGAGCTTCTTTGTCTTCCCTACCGTTACATTCTACCGACGTACCATGGGGAGATCGTTACCGTGTCAGATTTACGAAAGAACATCTATCCACAAGAGTCAAACGATTTTCATCTCGAAGCAGTCGATACGACAGAGCGACGATAAGTCATACGAAATGTTCGATCCCTGGGCTCCGACTCTAAGTTTAATTAATTTATCGAGTTTCACAGACAAACGTTATGCACGTGGAACTTTTCGAGCGGAAAATATCTTCTCGAAGACAGGAAAAGCGAAAAGGAATCGACCTTGAATCTGTTTTGCTTGTTTTGCTAGTTCCTCGATCCGTTTGAAAAGTCTCGCAAAACGTTCATCCTCGAGCGGACAGTCGGTCTGGCGGAAACGTTTCATCGAAATCTCGTTAGCGCGTTTCACCTTGAAAGCTCGACGCTTCTCGCGCTTTCTCGACCCCGGGAAAGTTTAGCGGGTGCTATGTTCCAGTCTATGTTTTCGTTCCAGATTCGAACTCCGATGTCACGGTTGCCCGGGCGTTGGGTTTTCAGAGGGAAAGAGACAGAGAGAGAGAGGGAGGGAGAACAGAACGGGGTTGGGTCAGAGGGAAAGAGAGAAAGAGAGATAGATAGAGAGATTTAATTAACGTCAAACGAACTACGATAACGAGCATCACGGTACACAATAATCGGACTAAAACGGAACGCGTATCACGCGCTCTAACGCGTTTCAAGTTCAAGGCGAGCTGCAGCCTGGCGAATTTGAAGGTTGCCCAGGGGTATCGCCGGGGCTTTTATCCGGGAAACACCTGTCACTAGCAAATGCTGGACGCTACACGCAGCCCCAGCAGGAAACCGCTCGAAGCTGACCGCGAAAATTCGCTACGTCTCGTTATATCGGTCGGTGGAGCGAAACTTTATACGTGCTTGTATTTAAAAAATTTAAATGAAAAAACGATAAAAAGAGTCGTGCGGACAAAATTTTTCGCAAGAAAATTTTATACAAAATTGTATACAAATTTTTGTTTAAAAAGCACTGGTTAAAATTTGATTAAAAATGGACTCTGATCACTTCTTCCCTCGGACTTTTCTCCCTAGGGTTTTTCCCTATTTTCAACATCGAAGAATCGAGGATGGATAAGGAGGAGGGGGTGTGAAACAAGGGAGGAAATCTTAGCACGCTTCTATCACCGTTTTTTATACTCAACTCTCTTTTTGCTACTCGATAGAAAAATCAGAGAATTAAAAGAAAGGAACGCGAGGAGCGTTCGAGGCTTTCTATCAAAAGAATGAGAAAACAGGGCGAAACCGAGGGGTAAAAAATTGTACCATCGCAAACGACCATGTCGATATCTCGATGTTTGTTTATAAATAATTCATAAAACATTCCGCGGACGCAATCAAAGTATGGTGAAACGGTTCTCACCGTCGATCGTGCCAGCTTGCTCCAGGCATTGGTATACAACGTGCGAAGGACAGACACCGAATTTTCGGATGCAAATCGCTCCGGATTGACCTTTGCAGGGACTTGGCTTGCAGATACTCTGCTTCGAGTTTGCGGTCTATTGATCGGCTGGCACGGATACACGATTACCCGCTAATCGAGAATTAATTAAGTTCACACTCTACAATCTCGGTCTATGGGTTCGAGGTGTTCGACTTGAATCACAGGGGGAATCGGTTCTTTCCATGTTCTTGGTTCCGATTCAAACGCGTGCAGCCTAGCGCCAAACGAATTGAAACACCGATCGAAAGGAACAAGAACGAGAGGGCGGCACTGGATACCGATGGTAACGAATATATTCCTGAAAAAGGAGCTAAGAATGAATCAACGCTGGCATCGGCACGAACCAAATGTTAGAGTTTACTCTGGAAAAGGGCAATTTAGTTCCGTCCGTGTCAAGAGTTTCATTTCGATCATAATGAATCGAGCCTGTTCTCGATTCTTCCTTAATCAGTCCTTTTACGCCGGTCATTATTTGATCTTCTCCTTTCAGGCCTGCTCGAGTACCAGAAAAGAACGTGGAAGGTGAAAAAACAAAAGGGAAAAGAAGACGTGCAAAAAGCGTGAAAAGGCGGACGAAAAGGTAGGTTGAAAAGCGGCGCAAAGACGCCGTCTACTATCAGATTGTCTCCAAGGTAACGAGAAAACTTTCAATCTCGATTAACGTAGCCGGATAGAGGAGGAGGAAAGAGATACTACCCGCTGCAACGCGAGACGCGTAATTGAAGTTACGCTAATCCCCGCCAGCGTCTTCGTTTCTTCCCTCTCGTTTAAAGAATATACAAGCTCGTTCGTAGACGAGTCGCCGTAGAGACCTTGAAGCATTCAAAGACTGTGTCGCCAGTTTTCCTTAATGAGGAAACTTCGACGCGGAAAGCGTGAAACGACGCAATAGGATAGTTGAACACAGTGATAATAATTATACGATAATTAATGCGGCACGTGGAAAAGCGGTCGATGTCAGCTGATGCCGGCTGACGGCGACTGGTGGCAACGAGCGATCGTAGGTTTCAATTTTGTCGTTCGTCGAGCGTGGCTCTGATTCGATTAGAGGAAACGAGTTGCAAAGACTTGGCGAATTCCTTCGGGTGGTGGAAAAACGAGACCGTGACGTTTTTAGCGTCATTTCGGTTCTTGTTTACGACGCGAGCAACGGTTTAGCTGCTTTTCATTGTGGCGATCGTGATAACGCGCGGCCTAGCCTGATTTCGTATTCAACGCGTGCATTTTGCCCGGACACGTGTCTTTCATTCATCACAGTGAGCGAACGTTTAATTAGGGGCAACAGCTGACCCGATATTTAGCGGGACAGCTCGAACGAGGATCGTTAAAAATTTAACGACACGAAGGGTTCTTTGAAGAGAAGATTCGTTATCGGAGGAAGAAGTATCGAGGGTAAGCGTGTGAAATTATACTACTCGGAACTGCTTGAAACTATGTTGATGTATAAAGCTGTTGTCTGTTTTAAAGTTGTGAAAGTTAAAGTACGAGGTATGAAATTCTAGTACTTGAGTTTATCCGATATTATTATAGGCTTGGAACTTATAGATTTACTTATACCATTTCCGCGCTATAGGGAAGCTATAGAAAAGATCTTTGCAGGAATGGTAGTAATAAAATTGTGTGGATACCGAGCTCAAACAGGGCGCATACGAAGCTTTATACGGCAACTGAAAGCGTGCGAGTAAATAGAGAAGCGAAAAATATTTGATTCGACCAATTCGGTCATTTAATTCTTGCTCTCGTATTTGCTTAGCAAATTTCATTTGAAATCGCCGTGTAGCGGTCCATAACGGAGTTCTTCATAAAATTACTTGATTAATCGAAAAGTTTACCGTGCTAATATTTACGCTGCAATTTAACAAAAGCAGAGCGACAGAGATAGAGAGAAAGAGGAAGAGATAAATATTTTGCATAGAATAACTCGATAAAACTGAAATCCGGCGAATCAAACGATTTGACACGGCATGTCGATACAGGTCGTTTCTCTGTCGATATTCATTAATGGGCCGAGAAAATAAACGCCCATAAAATGAATACAGACCAAGATAGAGGGTCAGAGGAACAATAAACGCGATACAAATAATTTAAACCGATAGTGCTGGGAATAAACTTGCAACGAAATTTGTTCGAAATAGTCTGTCTCGCGTATAAAAGCTTCCGGTTGAAAAATTTATAATCCATGTTCCATACGATCTGCTTGAGCGTGTTAAATTACTTAAGCGTGTCATTGGTTAAATATTCAGTAAATATTCATGTATTTACAGTATTTTTAAACTTATCTTCGCTTCAATTTTAAACGAGATTACGGTAATGAATTATGTCATTCAACTGCCGATATAAAATGAATATGAAACGATCAATCTCCACCTCGACACCTTCCACGTACAAAGAATTTCATTCCATTAGACTTATCTATCGCGAAAATTAACGATACTGAAATAGCATCGCACTTTTGACTAATGGTGTATCAGACGAGCACGCGTAAAACGGAAAAGCAGAGTCGAGATCAATCAGCACAGAGGGTACGCGTTCTGGTTCTAATTACGGCCTGTTGAAATGGTACAAAGGTAACGAAGAAACAAGGAAACCGTGCTGCAGGAAAATAAAAAAGCCCTAAGGTCGCGCCTGTTGCACCAGGAAACTGTTGAGAGAAAATGGGAACGAATTTTCCACGCAGCAAGGATGCTCGATTCGAATAGCAATAAATTTCTTCGTTTCGATAAAGCTTCGTACTGAAACGAAAATAGCTGATTAATCGTTATCGGATATGTACGGTGTTGAATCGGCGTGAAACATGCGCGAAACCTGCGCCCGATATATTTATGAATCGAACGCGCCTCGGGCCGCTTTAAAAAGTTTATAATTCACAAGTTAATTATTATCGGACGATTCCTGATAATAAGGCAAATATTGCCTCGTGCATCTGTTTCGTGATTCGCGTTTATTTATTGGGCGAGGAATAAAAAAAAAAAAAA
>SMSQ01024453.1:0-13776 GCA_019453375.1 Ctenoplectra terminalis | reverse complement strand
TTTTTTTTTTTTGGCGTAAGAAAACGTCCAGCGTTGAACTTTCAGAACAGTCGTCCACCTTTCACTACCATGGGTCTTTGGAAGGGAACAGACGCTTGAGGGTATTATAAACTAGGTCCTTTCCGCGCTGCGTTGTGAGTCAGGAGAATCGGTTATTTTGCAACTGCAACGCAGGTGTTTGGCATTCTTTTTAAAATCGTCGACGCTGACGTATATTTTAAAAATACGCGATTTAAAAAAATATATACATATCTTTATTATAAATTGTATTTTAGTAGCGTTTTTCTTGATATTTCTCACATCGGAGATATAATTCTATTTAGGTTGGAAAGTTCAGTGAATTCAGATATATAACAATTCGTAGAGACTGTAGAGTACACAGGTTGTATCGAAGTGTATGATGTATCGATGAAGTTCGTCGGCCGAAAGGTAGAAACATTTCGTTTCGCGTCGATTCGTGAAACGGTAAACATTTGTCCGGATAATCTAAACTTTTCATCCGGCGCCACGTATAAGCTCGCTGTTTTATCACACACGAATGGGATTTCTCATTTTTTGTTCGCGTTAAGAAACAATATTTGCACTGGTCAAGGCACCCGTTCAACGAACGCAATATACGCTCACCGTTCTTTTTTTTTTTTTTCCGTGCGATCGGCTTCGATTTGTATTTATGATTCGCGTCGCGTGAAACACTTTTGCGATCCCTATCTGCACGCGAGCCTCGTTCGTCATCAACGACGCGTGATCGTCACGAATTGAGAATAATATCGAGGCACTGTTCACGGCGATTGCAAAAAGCGCTCGTACTTCCAATGTATGTGATTTTAATATTTATCTACCGGTTAATTAAGTCCGGGTATATTAAATTTCCTATCGTGTAACAGTGTTTCGATGTTACGTTGCAAACTTTGTATTGTGGAAATTAAATATAGAACCTGACGTAAAATTTCCTAACTGAAAAATACAAGTATTTTCAAACACTCTTTTTTTTTCGTCACGGAAGAATCGAAGACCTCGGTGCGAAAATCGAGCAAGTCGAGATTTTTAAATTCGCGCGTGAAATCGAATAACACAATCGGCAATGTACAGAAATACACGAAACTTGAAAAAGTAGAATTTTGCTTTGCCCGGTTTTTGCAACAGGCTATTCAATTTCATCGAAGACGAGAGACAAACAAGAAGAAAATAAAATGATTTAGTTCAAGTAGGAAGAAACATGTTACTTGATATCGTTTGCATAATTTCAAGCTTCTTGTTTATGGAATATAAAATGCACCTTTCGCTAGTCACCGATATAATTAAACCCCTCATGTTTAATAATTAATTCCTAAAATTTCAATTCCTGCATTAATAATACATGGACTGGATAAAATTCCGTATCATTGTTTAAATATACGCAGAGATTTAATAATTTAAAGTTAAAGAGGCAGCTTGTTAAAGCTACAATTACGAAGCTAATCAAAGATATCGAGAAAAGTTTCGAGTTGCAAAAACAAGGAACGCAGAGTCGACCAGCACCATGTACATAGAGGATCCGATAATCGATCAGAGAGTTTCCCCAGAGGTCGACAACAATGATCTCTGACCGGGCATTTCCACTACATTGTTACGAGCGGGAGTCCATCAACGTCTCTTTGATCTTGCCATGGAAATCCTATTTCGGTCCGATGGCCAGTATCGGTGTGGTCGCATCGCAACCACGCTACTTCAGACCGTGGAATTTTCACACTGTCGATGACCGAGAGTTCGCCACAACACAGGAGAGACTGGATCAGGATCGTGAAACTAGTGGAAATTTCAACGACATCGATGGGTGCTTTGACCCCAGGTGGTGATCGGTGAAACGTAACGCCCCGATAAGATCTCTCGTGAAAGCGGAAACGACGCGTTGTTTCCCATCCGAGCGATGAATTAGCAAATTGAACCGTGGGTTGTTGCATCGCTCTTTCGTTTCCTATTTCTTCCTTTCATTTTTTCTTTTTTTTTCGCATTTCATTTCATTCCATACAAAGGTTGAAAAGATACGTAAAAATTGATAATCTTATTGGAGTAATTTATTTTGAATAAACAAGCGCGACCACTGATAGGTATTTCGATTAATTTACGTGGAAAATGACTCACGGAGCATTTCGAAAGCTAGAATGTAGCAGCTGATACGCTTAACAAAAAGGTCTGGCGTAGAGAGAAAGAGAGAGGGAGAGAAAGATGGGCACAGCAGGGGTGTTAACGAAAATCGATAATACGCTCTGCTCGAATGGCAAGCTTTTACGCTTTCCCTGGTAAATTCAGCGATAATGATAGAGAGGAGGTTCGCTCGGCGAGCGCGAATCGTCGAAACATTCCCCGGGTATCAGCTGTTCGGGAACCTTGAGCTGCCAAACGGCTGAAATTCACAGGCGGATGGAATCGACATTCGATATACGCAAAACCAAATCCGTGCAAACAGCCGGCTAGAGTTGGAGAGGCTGCCAGAGTGGGTGATAGAGAGGGTGGGTGGACGAGGTGGTGAAATAGCGAGGAACAGATAAAACTCAACGGATAGAGTGAGCGAGATGGAAATAGAGAGCTGGAATTTAGAGAGAATTAGAGACAGAAAGCCTGGCGTGTGCGTAGCGCGGTGAGCGACAGGCTGGAGAAAGTTCAAGGCTCAAAGCATCGATTCTCCTAGTTGGTGAGAAGCGGAAACATGCCAAAGAGCGAGAGAGAGGGCACGAGAGTACAAACAGAGACAGAGATTGTGCGGGAAAACAAATTGAAGCGGAGAGCGGGAGGAAAGTGGGTGTAAGAAAAAGAAAAAGAAAAAGAAGAGGAAGAAAAAGATTCTATATTGCCAATGGGTCCAGAACGAGCAAGATCACGGGCGTAGGCGTTATTTCTAGTTTTTCAAAAGTCGATGCACAAACTGGGAAGATTCTCGACGGTGTGAGTTGGCTCGTGTTCGTGTAGTTGGGTCTCAAATGAAGAGGGTGGCGTTTGGATCAATACCAACTGCCCCTATTCTTTGTTCGTGTATGCACGAACCGTAGTTTCGTCGCGGGACACACTAATACAAAGATACCGCGCGAATCGATGTCCGTGTGGCCCAACTATGTGTAACTCTTTTGACACACACGTACGTATTGTTCACCGTACGAGTGTGTTGGCGCGTGCCGATGTGGCTTCGCAACTGTAACCACCATAGGACGAAGCCTCGCGTCGCGCGGTAATCGTTTCTACGCTAAAGCGCGGCGGACCATACACGGGCTCGACTACTGCGGCCACACGTCCGAGCCTGACGTATCGCGGACTGGATCCACTTGTTGGATGATATTAGCAATCATTATCGTCGCATTATCGTCGTAATTTAACGGTGCGCCGGTGCTATTCAATGCTTTTGGAAATTACGATTCTATAGAGGTGTTTGACCAAAGAGGTATGTATCGACCATTGGTTATCGGACGTTGGTATTAGAAGTTTGATCTTGATTAAAGGAGATCACGGATTAACGCGAAACGTTTGTAGCGACAGTGACAGAGTTTTGACGGTATTACATATACCCGATGGCTTGTGGATTTTTTTATCGATTTGTTCAAATCAACGCGTTCATATCGGTATCTTTGCCGAGACTCTAAATTTTTATTCAACGTCGAGTATCTAAGTCGACACGGTTGCGGACCTAGCGTTGTGTCGTCGAGGTTCACGCGACTGATTTCCCTAACAGATCTCACTTTTTTCAATTTGTTCCACGCGTGTTAGCTTATCGTCGCGAACGACAAGGTCTAACGAGCACACGCAATTCCTTGATTCTTTCCATCACGTAACGGAACTAATCAAGTATTATTTAACACGTTAGATAAAAAGGGAACGAAACACGTATCCACCTTCGATTTTCATTTACATGGATGAAACGCTCAACCAGTGCTACGTGACGAGACATATTTGTTCCCGATACTGTAAATGATATTCTCGAGCTAGATTACAAGGATTTATTGGGGCCGACTGCGATCGAGCACTGCTAATAATTCATGGAATTTAATATTGCTTCCGCGAGATGGAATTACAGCTTGTCATTTGGCTGGTAGAAGGTTTCCGCGTGATCTGATGCCGTGAAAACTATTGCCTTACGGTAATCGGCCCTTTTCACCCTTTCCGTGAGAGATAGTGCTGTTTGATCCATTTCGCCAGGTTGTTCGTCATACATTATCAGAGAACCGTCGGATGTATGGGCGTCGGAGAAGTCGCACGATAATACGATGCACGTATATTGCTGGACGCGTCACTGGACGCGTCCAGTGACACGTCTAGTCCGACCGTGTCGGGTCTATCCGTCAAAATTTCTCGAGAAAAGACAAAGGGACGCGTCGAAGATATGTTGAAAAATTTATTTTCCATTGGTTTCTAACCGGACAAAGAATAACGAAGTAAAAAATGTAGTTTGAAGGAAAAATTTAATATCCGTTTAATGCTCGGGGGTGAATTTTGTCGCGAGAAGATAGCAGAACGTTCGACGATCCTGAAAGTTTTTTTGGAGTATTCCCATTTTTCTAAACGAATAGGCGGGAATTTTTCTCGCGTTCCTAGCGTTCGATATCCCGTAATTATATTATGCGCTCGACGGATCACCGTCCACCTCTCGACGACCCGATGTAAACGTAATTCATTCGATCGTTGAACGCAAGTGGCTCGCTCGAAATTTGTCAGCCGCATCCACGCTGGAAATCTAATTTCCATCTGCGCGAGCGTTACCCTCTCTCGTCGTCCCCTGCTTTAATAATGATTCGACGATTCCACGCGTAGGGTAGCGATGAACGTTTCCCCGGTAATCGAGCGCTGTTTAAAAAGTGGTTTCACGCGAATCAATTTTTACCGAGAGAAATTGAAGTATATAAACGATTTAATAAAAGCAGAGGATTCCGATTAGATAAGTTATTCCGATTTATTTCGACTTATCGATCGTTTCCTAATTTTAATAAACGCTTCGTAAATTGAAGAATGAAATTCTATAATCAAATTCCAGAAACAGCAAACTCGACGGATAACCCTCGATGGAGGACACGGAAGCTTTTGAAACAACTATAAACTGTCGCGGGAACATTAGGTGCACAATCCTGGACGCATTCGGATTCTCCTGAGAAATTGCACGTCACATGCAAGCAAGGCATGCGTCTAAAGCAAAGACGATAAACCAGGAGTAAGATTGCTCGACCTCTGGGAAAACGCGCCACGCGAAAAGTTTCATGGCTTCTGAAGGTACGCGCAAGGATTGCTGGTATTTGTAACGATGAACAGTGATAGCGTGAAATAGAATTTAGTCGGATTCGTTAATATCCGGCTTTATTCTTCTACCACCAGTTTTTCTTTCTTACGTACTTCTATTTCAGCCGAGTCAGCGAGATTCGTTGTAAAAGTGAAATCGAAGAGGAGCTCGAGGGGTTCCAATTGATAAATTTCGACGGCCTACATTTTAACAGTGGCCACTAGACAATCGCTCGGTTAAAATTGTACGTGTGCATATATAGATACACGTGGAAACGAAGGACGAAGTTTTTCATTTTTACAAATTGCAAGAGCCCAGAGGCTTCGATACGGTTCAGCGGTGTGAATCGTCGGCTGATCGAGCACGAATCGAATAAATTGCTCGGCTGTACTATGACTGTATACATTTCGTTCGCTGTACATAGGATTTCCAGCGATATTACGAAACGTAATCTTTGACGCCACGGAAAGATCCTTCGCCCGGTGGACCAATTTGCCTCGTACAAAAGCGATCGTTTTAAAATTGAAAATTCTGTCAGAGTATGGAAAAATTTCGCGAATATATGAAATTTTCATGAAGCATCGAAGTGCGCAAATTCGATTCGACCTTGCGCCCAAAATGGTGCTTTATGAATTTCGAGAGGTCACATATCGAGTATCATAAGGACTCGCGACGCATTTCCCCGGAAATCATGGACGGGTCGCGCGAATTTATTTCCCGAATTTGTTTCGGCTATTTTATTCGTTGCTGGTCCCATTAAATAACGACCTTGGCTTTTTATCGCCCAAATAAAATATCTGACGTAAAAAAACTGACCGTAACGCAATATCGTTGGTCGAAATTAATACAATGCAAGTTGCAATCTGAAGTAATTACGTTTTAGGTATTTTTATCGTTTAACTTTCGGATACGGTTCCCATTCGAAAATATTTGCCGAGCCGTTTTAATACCTGGTATACATTTGTATGCATTTGTATCGGTGTTGAAAACAAATTTGCTATTTTTTATCAGCGAATAAACAGAACTTCTGTTTGAATTTCCACTTTAATTTCCGTCTAGCAGAACTGTAGAATCGTGAAAAACAGAGGGCAACGACTCGTCCAATATTCAGCGTTCCTTCGTTAAATTAAATCCATAGAACGCTATCCGGAGACATGGATTGCAGCGATTCAAAGAATCCCATTCAAGTTTTTTTCTTACATTTCTGAACGTACTTCGATACGAGTAAGCCTCGAGAGGCAGAAATCGCGATATAAAGTGGAGAACGCGTGTAACGCGGAAAAATTGTCGATATATAAGAGAGGGAAAGGGAACTGAAAGAGTCGCTTAGGAAAGTGTTCAATGACTTCCTTCCACCGGAGAATGTCCTGCATCTCCGTTTCATCGGGGGCACTGCACGCGATGAAATGGCATTTCTATTCGCAAATGAAATTCTCGAACATCTACACCCACCTCTGGGCGTACGCGTATCCATAAATACCAATATGCTGCAGGTGAGAAGAAAGGACATACGTGACACGGAAATAAAAAAAAAAAAAATAGAAGAAATTTCTCTGATTTTATCTCTGTCGACATCCGCTCCTTCGTATTCAGTTATTTTCCATCATTTTCGAATACATTTATTTTATCTAGATTCAAATAAGAATTTTTTTTTTACCTTTAGTTCGTTTTTTTTTCCTTTTCTTCGATATTACGTTAAAAATTTTAATTTCTTTCAGGGCCAATTTTCACCCCGAACAATTGAATTGCAGTTAATTCCTCTTATTTTCTTTTGCCTCCGCTTATTCATTCGCGTTTTATACTCACGTAATTCGCTGTATCGTAATAAAGTTTATATTCCCGTGATTATGATCACTATTATTATTATTACTATAATAGCTGTTACCATTATGAATCGGAAAATAATTAACGAACGAGCCGATCAACCTGTTAATTTCAACTCATTATACAGCCCACGTTCGTGTAACAACGGTTATAAATAAATGAATTTTCTATGTTATCGAACAGAGGTTATCGACGACTCTGCGACTTCATCGTGTTTCCGATTCGTTACTGACGGATTAATTATTCGACAACCGAATTGCCATTTTATACGTCAAAATTTTGAATCAACCCCCTCTTGCAACCCTGTGTAATAGTACAGCGGAAGAGAGATAGAGGTTCGAAGGATTTCTCCGTTTCGAATTTTTCTAACGTCTCGGTACGCGGAAATTATTTTCTACTCGATCGGAAGGAAGCTTATTCGCTGAACGGAAATTAGACGAAACGCTTTTACAAATTATTATGGTTCAACGACAGCTAATCACGAGTCGTCAAACTCTGGAAAATTAATTCTGAATATCGAACGAGAAGAAAAAAAAAAAAAAAATAGCAGAGAAACAGAAGTTTGTTTTTGAACGAAACAATTTTAACCGCAACAATACCGTAAACACAGTATTATAAAAAAATCTCTGTCGTACATTCTGTTTCCGTTTTTCTTTTTTCTTTTTTCCTTTTTTTTCCCCGTGCGAGTAAATTCAACGCTAAATAGTAAAAAAGTGTTGGGGGATGGGGTGGAATTTTTTACCGTCACCGGCCATAGAACTTCGACGAGAGTTACCGATTTAAAGAATATTTGCAAATTGTAATTAAAGGGATTTAATCTAAAAATTTACGGTATGTTCTATATATTTGGCGCCAGGACGATTCATCATCGGAAACCAATATTATTCAATTTATTAAAATCGTGTGCGACCGTGACCCTACCAATTTTTTATTGGATTATTCTGTTGGTTTATGGAAATAAAGAAAGAAACTGGAGTAAAAATCGTTCGTGCCAAATTGTACCATCGAATGTTGATCAATTTATAAAATTTCCAAATAATAGGAAAATAAGACAGTGAAAATGTTACTCACGTTCTCCTCGACGGTCTTCTTAATCTTTGCTCCAACTTCGCCCACGGTTTTTCCAGCCTTATTCACGGCGCTGTACAAAAATCCACCCAGAGTCTTAGCACCTGCCAGCGCCTTCGTGGAAACTGAGGCAGAGAGAAAGGAAAATAATGAGCACCGGTGATACGTTATCCGAGCGGGTGAAATTTAATGGGGAACGGTCGGTGGAAAAACGTCGGCCAGAGGAGCGAGCAGACTCCTCTAGCCGTTATCCCCACGTGGATAACGCGGCACAAACGCGAGCAACCCGGATACGTCACTCGAATTTCTCGCACCCTGGGATCCCCACAGGGGATGCTCGCGTTTATCAGTGGTGCCCGACAAAAACTAAGTATTCTAAAGCATAGAAACGTTCACCGGAAACCGGCTGACTAGGAGATGTTATTTCGCGTAGTGAAATGGAGATGAAAACGTACTAGATATGAAAGTGAAATAAAGCGATGAAATTTTAGAATCAATTTTACTATCTTTTCATTTTTCTTTTTTTCTTTCTTTCTTTCTCTCTTTTTTTTTTAGAGAGAGAATACCTGAGAATATTATTCTATCAGAGATTGAAAGAAGACAGAAGGAATGTCTAACGAACAAAATTTTTGAGAGGTTTCCTTTCGTCAGACAATTCGAAATCATTAAACTTTAATAAAGACACGCATCCCCTCGTACCTCTTCCAACAACCCCGAGATCAAATTTCCTTCCCTCGTCAGACACGGGCGTTTCACATCCAAGCTGCCACCTGACAGAATAGCTGACAGTACGCAGGATCATATTACCCTAATCCCAGCGTCATCTGAATCTCAGAACGCGTCAGCAGGGCAGCTATTTTTTAATAAGCACCTTCCCGCAGCTACCTAAAACCCGTACACCAAGTTTCCCCCATTATTTCAAGCCACGAATCTTGTTTCTCCTGGATTGGCCGGGTAAGGCAGTGGTTTATGGACGAAACAGCAGTTTAAACTGCTGATGGAAAAATTAGTCGAGGTTCACGGAGGCGCGCGTTAACGCGCATAAACCATGAACGTTGCCAGCGTAGTTGCTCCGAGTAACTCGGTTCTCGACGTAAACCGAGGCCAATTTAATCAACCAAATTGAGCTACTTCGATTCGCGTGGTTACGTCTCTTTATCTCTCTATCTTTTTCTATCCAACGCTTCTTCCACTTTTTTCTCCAGCTTATTTCTTCGTTTCTTCCGCATAAACGGATCTTGAAGAAATTCAGAGGATCGGGCTAACTCGACAACCGCATTTGCACAATTCCGGTGTTACGCGATTAAATTCACGGTCGAGCGGACTCCGACGAGCCTGCTCGAATAAAGCACGGTGAAAAAAGAGTCGAGAGTCATCGTAGAACTTTCGTTGCTCCTGGCACGGTACCAACGGTCGCTAAACAGGTGCCAAATATCGTACGAGCCTCGCATCGTGCAACCGTTTCCCCTGTAATTTGTTGCCTGACAAGATCGACCCCCTTTTTCCGCGAAGAATTTACCGCCGACACGTATTACAACGGAAATAATAAGAAATATTACACCACTGTAATCCTGTTTATCGCTGATAGAACGATAAATCGATAAAATGCACCAGTCGGGTCACATTTCGTTGCGCCATCGGGCAGATCGAGGTTTTCCTCTGGGAAGAGCTCAAGATTGGATTCACACGTGATATTCAAGTCGATACGTTAATATCCTCCCACAGTTTGCAATCTTATCGTAACGTTCTTCTGGTAGACGACTTCCACGATGTTCCTATTTTTCATCGAATGGCTTCTGATAATGAAACTACGAGGGAAATGTCCGTGGTAGAACGACTTCTAGTCTGATTCAGGAGGGTTAATTTTTTTTTAGGTGCCCCTGCGTCTCTGGAAGAATTCAGAGAAAAATGTCGGGAACGTGACGAGCAATTCTCCGAGAAACACTGTCAACTGAGCTCTAGAAGTACGTATCAGCAGTTATAGAGGACGGAGGAGAGGGAAAAGCACGTGAAGGATGACGATACGCGTCGCATAATCGGTTCGCGACAATTCTGAGTCATAGTCTCGTGTGTGGTTTATCGAGATAAAACGCGTGGATCGTATTTATTCTGTGAAGTCCACTTTACGAGCGTTCGAATATAAAAAAAAAAAAAATAGACGGAAGAAAAGAAAAAAAACAAGGAACAGGTTATCGCAAATCGAAAGAAGTTTAGAGACTGCAAGTTTCAGTTTCGAAGAGAGCACCGTCGGTCTTGACAGCATTACGTTCTAACGACGAGAAGCGGAAAGTCTGAAATTTTCAGCAAGTTTGCGAACTGTTTTTGAACTCTGTATCAATGAAAAGAAGCTTTTACTTAAACTATCAGACGAGTTATATAAGCAGCTCGTTAGAGAAAACGTTAACAATTTTTCTTTTTCTTTTGTAATTAAATATTTCTCGGAATAAAGTTACAAAGATCTACGGTGTAACATAAATTGAATGCATAAAATATAATGTTTCTTTCTGCCTTCATATTTGATTCGTCTCGCTAAACTGTCCAGAAGTGTGCTTGCTCGAGCGCTTCTAGCTCGAAGGAAATTTAATATTTAATAAAATATTCCAAGCTGCTTCGCTCAACCCTTTTCAAAGAGTAAACGATACGTAATTAATGTTCTGCTTTTCAGAATCATGCACATTCAACGTAAATACGAACGTCAGGCCAGTGATCTTAATACCGATTCGCGAGGGTCATCTCAGTTACGGAACAACCACCCCTATCTCCTTAATTTCATTTGAGCAACTACCCAACTCATTCATGCCTTTGCATCGTCCCTTACTATTTTCGTCCGTAGGTCCTCGTCGGTCCTCTACCCTCTCCAAGTTTTTATTCACCAAGACCATTCACGATAAAAGCCAAATTACAGAAGTAGAAACGATACCCTTATCCAAGGGGAGCACGAATAAAAGGGAGGAGGATCTAGAAATTATATGACGTGCCAACTGGCATTTAATCAAACATCGACCTTGCGCCTCCACCGTGTTAACCTCGTGCCAGTTTTGCCACCAGAAAATCAAAGAGGAAAGAGGAAACAAAAAAGAAAGGAAAAAAAAAAAGAAAAATTGAACACAGAAATACGAGACGCGGTGGAGGTTCGGTTGGAAAGAGAAAAAAATTCTTTTGGGAAAAATGCGATTTAAGCGTTTCTCCCTGGAGCACGCGTCCCTGATATACCGGACTACGTGTCACACGATTCTTTAAAAATACCTCGTAGGCTCGTTTGCTATTCCACAGGGAGAGCTTGGCGTTCGATCCCCGGGAACACGCGGCGAGAATATATATCTCAACGAACCGGATGCAACGGTAAATAAAGTTACCAGCTTCTTCCTCTCCTGCCGGTTCAATGATTTAATAATCCTACCCACCGCGACCTTAGCCGGAGCAGAAATGGATTTAACGTTTGACCCCGCCGGCAGAGATATTGTAGCTTCAGTCTCCTTCTCTGTGATCGCGTTCGATTTATTACCCGAGCAGGAGTCATTGTGCCCCATCCTCGGTGCATTGAACTTCGAACGATAGCTCGACCAGTAAATTTTCCAGGTATTCGCGTTGAAAGCGAGCACATGGGAGCAAGAAACCGGTAATACGATCAGGTATTTGTTGTTCTCGAGCAAACTCGAGGGAACCTCTCGTGAAAACTACCCCTACCGCTTGCGCGTTAAACAGAGAGCCATTCGGTTGGAAAAGTGGAAATACGATACAAGAGTTTTGCGTTTCTCGGATATCAATTACTACTTGATGAAAACAGAGGAAAACGAGCAGGTTCGAGAGAAACCAAAGCACCGTTGCACCGTAGTCTGCGTAAACTTCGATGTCATCGAACCCTCGACAGTCTTCCGGAACGTCGGTCAAAGAGCATGGCTCGTCTCTTTCGCTCTTCCTCTGTGCCCCCGAGAACGACATCGGCTTATGTGTACAGACGAGTTTCCAAAGGGGAAGGCCAAGTAACGAGGGCGAAATTCTTTCCTTCTTCGCTCTTTGTCCGCCGAGTTCGACGTTCCATCGAGCGATCCTCGCGCTCCTGGTTCATGGAATCTCTCTCTTCCCTCCGGTGCATCCCTCCCTTTGTGGCTTTACTACCCCGCCTCCTAGGGATTTCGTGCACGCCACCACACCCTGTCACCCTCCAGTGAAACTCTCTCGACCGGTTGGCTGTGTTTGAACAACGACGAAACAGGCGTGGAAAAGTGCACCTCCAGACTTACGGCCGTCCGTAATTAATTCCAGTGGAGGCAGCTCGAGCCTGGCTCGTTAGCATCTTCGATCTGACCGGTAAAGCTGCGGTAGCTTCTCTTGCTTCCTCTGGATAGAGATAGAGTGCGAAGAGGATCAAATAAGAGTAACTAATTTCAATGAAGCGTGAAAAGCGGGGAAAAAAGGTTCGCTATCCACGGTCAACGTTCCAACATTCTTACGCGATAAATTAGAAGATTTTACGGAAGGTGGTTAGAGTGCAAGGTCAAAGCGCATAGATACGACGTTGATTAAAACCGAGCAACCATTCTCTTTTCGCGTCTCTCTTTAGTCACTCGACGAAATAATTAGTGCGTGCAATTAGCCTGGCCGGAGACAAGCTCCATGAAAATTGCAAGATTTAACGATTGTTTGTCAGAAGCCAACATAATCTCCCTGAGCCGAGTTTCATGGCCCTTTGGGGACCTCGTTCGAGTATGCAGGTTCCATTATAGAAAAGGATCGATGCGGACTCTTAGAGCTTGGCCTGGTTAAAAATATAACAGGAGTAGAAACTTAAACCTAACCCGAAAATCTTTAAATCCATAAATGTTGAGAAAAAAAAAAAGAATCCAAAAAAAAAAAATGAAAAATAATTCAACGACAATCTTTCCACGATCCGCGGCATAAAAACGGGAATAAATGAGTGGAGAGAAAAAAAAAGGAAAAAGAAAAAAGAAAAAAAAAAGGAAAATAAAAAAGCAACAAAATAGCTTCCGAGTGACCCTAAACACCGCGTCATTCGTTATATTTCGGCGGTGGGGCATCAGTCAACCCAGATTCTCGGCGTTGAAAACGCATCGGTTGGTGGCAACCTTGACCCAGCGAAACGAGAACCACCAGCGGAAAAATTTTGTGAAAGCGGTACCGGGACTCGCGCGTGTTTCCAACCCGTCACCGCGAATAATTTTACGCGGTTCGGTTGCGTGTGCGCATTTTCAGAGACACGAAACACGACCCTGGGCTAGCCGCCGTCAGCTTTTCTCTGACAGACACTCGTATGGGATTTGAATTTCATCGGTGGAAATTTCATCGGTGGAAATTTCATCGGTGGAAATTTCACTCGTTTTCCAGTCGAACGTATATCTATCCTTTTTTTTCCCTCTCTCTATCTGTCTCTCACATTGACCACGAAAAAAACACAGCCTTGACCGTTTATCGCGTTTTCACCGCCGGTAAATCCAGCGAAAAATCTCGAGAAAGCAATGTCAACCGCTGGAGAAATCGGTGCCGTTCGAACTAAGCTCCCCCGGGCTTATGGAGCTTTTCCCGTTGGGTCTTCGTTACGGTGGTATACTGGGGAGGCTTTTGAGAAATTCTGGGATTTGTGGATGTTTTTTCTGTTTTTTTAGAAAAATTTACCTCTATTTATTTTC
>SMSQ01024448.1:0-10178 GCA_019453375.1 Ctenoplectra terminalis | reverse complement strand
TTTTTTCTCTGATAAACAGACAAAATTCGGGCTATAGAGGGTTAAAATGATTACACTATATTTTTTATCGGTTGTTTTCTTTTTCGAAGCTTTTAAGATCGCTTTCAATTTTTTATGCACAACCTTATAAATTTTTTATTATGAGTTTAGCGACTATTAAGACAGGTGTAGGAAGTATTCGGTGTAATCTTTAGTTCAAATAGAAAAAAATATATTTTATGTTGCTTATTGAATTCGTCTTAATATCTACTAAAAAATGGACGTAAAAAGTGATAGATTTACGTATAAAAATACTAAATATAACCTTCAAACCTTCGGAAAAAAAACTGTTAAAAGGTATACTAGATATAATCGAGCGAAAGGTTGTTTTGAACTATATTATGTAACACAAAAAAAAAATTTATTCGGTCGACTAAGAGCAGAATTATTGATGGTGATCACGATACGTGGTTCACACTGTATGTATGTATAAACGTTAAAAGAAGGGTTACACATGTTTATGAAATACACATATGCAACGATAAAATATTTGTAATTTTTTAATATTTTTCGCCATAAGTGCTTAACTATAAAGTAAATAAAAAACTTCGTAGTAATTAATTATAATTGACTCAATTAACAATTAAAAATATAAATAGATTTAGATACAAACTGTGTAGATATTCTCATTTGCTTTTACTCGTATTTTTGTAATAAAAATTCGTAGATAAAATACTAGAAGATACTACTTTTATTCATTAATAAACACATGCTGATCGTATTAAGCATTTCTACTTTATAAACAATATAATCTACCAAATCTCTTGAAATGAACATTTACTAAAATTGTATGCAATATTTTGACAATTTATCGATTATCATAAATCTGTAATTACTACTACGAGAACAATATTTAATTTTTACAAAATGAATTTTGAAAACGAAAAAAAAGAACTTTCTCTAATAACAATTTCAAATTACCTGTAATCGCTGCTAAATATTGCGGCCACCACTTAATGTGCGATTCGTTCATCCTTCTTATTTCTTCTTTTACGGACTGTAATATTTAACAAAGTTAATATACGTAGATACATAATAAAACTACTTAATTTTGCAGACAATTGTTCAACGAGCTACTGTTTTATATATTTTTTACATTAAATTATATATTGGAAGATATTAAAATAACTTAAGACGCGAAAGCAACAATATTATGCTGTATGTTACCATACATTGTGTGATGAAATATGCGAATCATTTATGTCTAACAAAAATATTTTTAAACATCGTTCGGACTTGACAAAATAATATAGAACAATAATGGTAACCAACTTAGATCGCAAAGAGTGGAAAATTTATATTTAGTTTTGATTAACAAGAAATGCAGTTGATCGATGCTCACAGAGATAGCGATGAAACGTGACGATGCTACCAGGAAGAACAACGGTTTTACGTTGGCGTTCTTCGTGCCTCTTTTTAAGGCATTATAAACAGAATGGAAACTTAATCACGATGTACTACATTTTATATGTCGGTTTATCAGTTGCTTTGTTATCACAATCGAATCTCTTGTAAACTTCACTTTGCGACTAGTGAACCATCATCGAAGTTTTTGTGGTACGGAATTAAAAAGAAAAAGAAACTGAGGAAAAATTCAAGAGAGACTAAAAGAGAGACTAAAAGAGAGACTAAAAGAGAGGAAAGGGAGAGAAAAGGAGGAAAAGAAAAAGAGAGCAAGCAGTTTGTAAGAAGTCCAAGGACATGGCTGAAAAGTTCAATAAAAAACATCGTAACATATTTTGGAAAAATAAGAAAATATGATACGTTATAGCTGTTTACAAAATGTTAAATTTTATTATTTGAACGATTTATTTAAAAATGAAGATTTTTCAATCCCTTTATTTTTATCGATCAAATTAGATAAATAATGAGTGTACAAAATGTGCCCAGATGCAATTTCCAACAAATACATGATAATTTTTTAACAAATATGTAAGAAGTTTAATTAATTCAATACCTGCTTTGAAAAAATTAATTACGACTTTGCACAGAACATTTATTATTATACTATTAAATGTTTGTTACTTTTTAAGAACAAAAATAAAATAGCAATACTTTTTTCTAGCACTGTTATGGTTTTATTTGTTTCGATTATGTTCTCATTTCTTTAAAAAGGCTTTCTAATTTTGAGAAAAACAAACCTTTAATATAAAGTAAAAATGACAAATTAATAACATATTAAATAACAATTTTTCTGTATTTGCTTCAAAATTAAAAACTTTTTTAAGAAAAGTAAAATACGCAGCAGGGTTAAGAATACTAAAACAAAGACATTGTTAAAAGATATTAAAGAGGTGAATGTTAAAATACACAGTGTTCTACTTTAAGCATCGACCGTACTAACATTCTACTGACTTTTATTGCATTGATGAAGACATACAGGATATGTATAGTACTTTTAGATTATGAAATTTTAATAATACTACTTCTGTAAAAAGTAGTTGTACATTTACTCACATTTTCAAATGTTAACACAGAGATGTCTATTAGGACGGCTATTTTATGTTTTATACATAAGTATGAATAACTGTAAACATTTCAAATACTTCAACATCTATAAATCGCACAAATGAATTGTAAGTAAATTATAGAAAAAATATAATCGACATATATTTTCCAATTGAAATGTTACTGTAAGAATTACGAATCTTATTTAAAGACAAATTTTGTCGTCTGTAACTAAACCTATTCACGCATCATACAAAGTAAGTTATGACATAATTTGCAATTAAAATATTATGGACATGAATCGTTACTAAATTTTAATATTTCCTTTTATATTTATAAAGATTGTTTTAAGTAAAGTCTACTTTGAATATCTTTTAGTGTTCATAATTTACAAATGTTTTAATTTCTTTACGTCTATCAACACTGTTATTTTTATCTTTTAATCAAAATATATTTTTTCACATGTTCCTTTTTTGCTTAATTAAAAATTAGATATAATACTATTACTAATTCCATAGACTGTAGATAGACAGAAATAAAAGTACTTAAAAATATAGTAATATTTACATTCTTGAAACGGATGCGTACTGATTTTAAGATACAAACACCAAGGTTGTAAATATAAGGATTAAAGAAGATTTTGATAACAAGTCTAGTAGTTGCGAAACATTCACGATTTATACGTATGCGTAGTACGATAATATTTGAAGTCTAAAAAGTTAATGATATAAATGATGTAAATAACTGCCCATTATACGTAATTAAAAATTACATACTGTCATAAATTATTTTATTGACCGAAGAGATTAAAATATCACTAAATGGTATCATTAAATGGTATCATTAAATATCATTAATGTTACAAAAATAGAATAACTTTGTAAGTAATTTATAACTTCTTAATAAAATTAGGTTTATATTCCTTCGTAACACAAATATTTATAAAATAAAAATTAAACTTATACAAGCCATTCGAAAAAGCTGACTCATTGAAAAAGGAAGATCGCTATGCAGAAAACAACAAAAGAACCAAGTATATCCACTTTAAACTTTGACAGACATCGTTCCAAATCTCGTCGAACAGTTTTACGAGAGACGTTCTTCGAAAGATATCATATATCAGCAAATGTAAGGTAGACTTAAACAATTGAAGTCTGCACAGAAATATATTAACAAAAGCAATATTTATTGGAACAAATTCATATTTTAAAGCGAAATCAAACTATAATTCTTTTTTTCCTACAAAAAAACGGTAGTAATAATTATTTCCTTAAAAATTTTTCAACGATTATTATTATTTTCTTCATTAATTCATTCCATATGTGTAGCTGTTTAGTATATCGTACGTATTTGATATATATTTCATAATATTGTTTCGAAATTAAAGTTAAGTTACAATAAACAAATCGAAAATTTACTTTAATATAATTAACAGATTTTTTTTCTTGAAATCATACATTTTAGGTACATTCATAAATCGAAATCAATATGCAAAATCTTTCTTCTTTTTTTTCCATATAGAGAATTATAAAATGTTAAAATAATTAATAAACCATAAGTTTCTAATCTGTTTGTAAACACTTGTAAAAGTGAAAAAAATTCTACAGAACTTTTACTGTACGATTACAAATAACACAATTACAATACAAAATTTACACAGCATATAAAAATTCACTTAAGCTCAATATTTGTTACCAAATTTAATTAACATTAAATAAAAATTTTATATGCAAGTTTGAATCAAATAATAATTATATTAAAAATTTTATTTTAAGAAAATGATATACGTAAATGTCTATTGAACGCCTTACTATATATTAATTTATAAATCAAAACTGCAAATTATTCATTTTATTTGCTACAAATTATGCACGACATTACATTTACACCAATTGCGATACATTTTTGTGGAAAAATAAATGCAATGGATATATATATTCTGATATTTGAAATTTATGACATTGAACCTTCAAAGAGTAAAAATTTAAAGAATATTCAAATGTTTTATAAAAATCTTATGCATAACAAGCAAATGAACATATATATATATATGTGTGTGTTATCTCTGACGTTTAATTTGAATTCTTTGGGAAGAATACTTAATCTTTGCGCATGTTATCATGATACGTTTATGACTCCAATGTTTTTTTGTCGTGAAAACGGAATTCTGTTCGGAAGAAGAAAGAACATTCTACGTTGAATTTTGGCTTAAATCAGCAAACTTTTATTTACACGAAACTGACAGACTTCGGTGAAAATAAACATTTATATGAATTATTGGAGATCTTATTTAAAAACTTTGGTAAAATTTATGTTTGCTCCGAAAAAAAGATTACTTTCATTTCCAATTATGTTAAACCTGTTGATAACTTTTACGTATGCTCAGGTAATTATAATCTTGCATAGGTTTATATGTTATTTGTATCTTAAAATAAGTACATTAATACAAATTAAAATTAAAGATACATAATGACTAGCTACATAAAAATACATTTCTTCATTTATTCCGGATGTAACATCTGGTTCTGAAATTTCGCGCCCAACGCTACAGTCTCGAGAGATCGAACACGTTCCAATGCTTTCGAGCTGTTGCACTGCGAGCAGTCGTAAATTGTCTGCCTTCAGCGAAGGGGTAGCGAAGTATTATTCATTGCGTCAGTTAACGCACCATACGTTTTTCTTGTTAGTTCGTGGTATTAACTATAAATTATTCCAATTCTTAGAACAGAGTGATTCAACGACTCGACGAACCCTCGGGTGAATACGGTAAAGAGAACAAAGCCCATATACGAAGATGTGCGGTGGTTTTACGTGCTCCAAAAACGCATTGACGGCGCTAAACATCTTTTATATTGTAAGCAGAAATTCCGGAAACAGGGTTGTCTGCACCACTTCGAGCAAATACACTTTGCCTTAACCGTATTTTACATTTAATCACACGTATTTTATAAAGATCCACGATATGTACAATTTACATAATGTTTCAAATTTTTTAAACCATTATTGAAAAATAACTTACCTACTGTATCGTAATTACACAAATTTAACAACTTTATTTAAAAAATATTTCTTATCAAAATTTTATTGTTTTAATATTATTACATGTGACTAGGTATAATTTAATAATTGATATAACTTAAAAAAATGAAATAATATTAATAATATTAGATATAATGTTAAACATTATAAATACATTACACGACTGTTTTTGGATTTTCCAAATGTCTGCATTAAATTATATATTAACATTTTAGGTTGTTGCATTTATTTTAATCGGTGTAACTGTACATGGAAGAGCTTCTGCATTAATTACAAATCCTCCTATAATTGGAGGTATTTTGGCATGCGGCGTTATTTTGATTCTAATATCTATACTTGGTCTAATCGGTGCTGTTAAACACCATCAAGTTTTATTGTTCTTTGTATCCTTTTGTAAATACATATTCAAACTGAATAATACTGTTAAATGAAGAGTTATATCTATGTGACAATTATATTTAATTAGGTAAACTTTATTTTGAAATGTTTTTTTACCACCATTCCTACTATTAACAGATTATATAAAATACTGATGAATCGGTAACAAAATTTGAATAATTTCAAATTTATAGGGTAAAAATTTTATAACCTTTTATTGTATTGTATATAAAAAGATATTATATGTACTTTGACTCACTTTGATATGTAATTTAACATTTAATGAAACATTGAAATTTGTACATGTTCAAATTATAATCAGACTTCTTTCTAAATATTAATATATAATGTGCATACTATTAAAAATAATAATATTGATAAGTTTCATTTCATGAAACTAACTTATCATAAATAAATGACTATTTTTTCTTATAAATTAAAAAACTAATATGAAATAATGTAAGAATTCAATGTAACGGTAATCTTTTTATAAACTGGAAATAATTACTTTTTAGAATATGTTCAGTAAAGGATGTTTAAGAAAGTCTAGTAAATTTGAAGTTTATATAAATAATTAAAAAAAAATTTTACGTGTAATATGTTCTTAATGTAATCCTTAATATTTGTATAGTATATGCTTATTTTATTCCAGTTATTCTTGATTCAATTCAGCATTGCTTGCACTTGTCTAGCTGTTAATACTAAACAACAAGAACAATTAGCAGAACAGGTAACTTAATACTTTTTAACCATTATTATTGTTATTATTATTATTATTATTAGTAATTTTTCGTAGAAAAAAAAAACATTTGGCACTGTTACTTTTAGGGCTGGGAACATGCTGGTTCTTTAAAAAAAAAGGTTGAAGAAATTTTCAATTGCTGTGGATTCAATGATACTATGAGAGCATTGAAAGATGAGGAAGATCCATTATTTTGCAAAAATGTAAATATAGTTCAATATATGTAGAAAAAGTTATATGTTTACAAAAGTAGAAGTTTCTTATTATTTTGTTTAATTTTCCAGGAACGTTGTTGCCAACATCAAACAGATATTGATTGTGAATGTCCATCGTGTATACAAGTATTACAGTCTACAATTGACTATGCTTTTAAATTATGTGGCAGCATAGGATTGTTCTTCAGCTTTACCGAGGTAAGAAACTAAGAATTATTTTTAACAGTGTACGAATTGAATATGTACTCCTTTAAAAAATGTAATGTGAAAATCAATATACTGCTTAAAAACATTACATTTGTGAATTGTCACTTTGTTACAATAAGCAATATTTTATTTTATGCATTAACTTGTGTACCCGTTACAGTTTGTTGGTATTTGGTTGACCATGCGGTACAGGAACCAGAAAGATCCACGAGCTAATCCTAGTGCTTTCCTCTAGACTAACACCACCGTCCTCTGTCACCTCATATGATCCTCCTAATAGATGGTGGGTGTCTTCATATTGATAATTAGGAGAATATTTTTCATCAGTCACACATTTTATGTACAATATAACATCATAGAACACTTACGAAATTCAATATACGTACTAATTTTACTGAATTTGAAAATTAATATATACTATTGATCTTGTGTATATCATATGTACTTACTTTTCAGGTGATTGCAGCTTTCTTGGCAAGACATTATAGAAATCAATTAAATTCATATCAAAAACCTGTTTTTCCTTAGCATAATTATTTTAATTGACATACTTCATGTAATTTAAATGTAGAAACTATTTCTTTCCTTTTTAAGCAAAGCTGGATCTTAATAAGTAAGAAGATGGAAGAATTTCGAACTTTAATCATTTTCGTACACTATCAGAAACATTTTATTATTTGAGAGCCAAAGAATTTAGTTTTTATTTCGTAGTACAAACATCATCTTGCATATAATACAATTCTGAAAAAACTGTTTGTCTTTCACTGCAGTTTGTAATGCTCAATGGAAAAAAAGAAACAGTACATTTGGAAAGTTAACAGTCATAAATTTTAGAGCAGATTAAAAGAACAATAGTTGAAATGTGTGCTCTAGTCATCCATTTAGAACAATTGTACTAAGCCTCAATGCGCCTTGTAGTTAAATACTTAGATACATTTATGCAAGCGCGTTTCTAGATAACCTATTTTGTTTATTTATGAAAAACAATTTATTAATATGATATATTAGTTATCCTCGTTAGCAATTTATTTTCTATTAAGAAATAATATTTCTTTAAAAATAATAATAAAAAAGAATAAAAAATAAAAAGAAATGGTTTTAAATTTGTTTGTAGAAAATATAGAATGTTACATTTTTGACATGCTTCTGATTAGGTAATAAAAAGTTTCTTTATTTTTATTTTTAACGATGTCTTCATGATTTCCATAAAAATTTTTGGAAGCTACTCAGTCACAAATATAATAATGCATGATCTTTCCAAAATAAATTTCACTTTACTAAATTAATCGAACAACTTTAGATCAAATTATCTTTCTTTAAAATATTTTAATAAAAAAACGGAATTTTGTTTTAAATTATAAAGTATTAGCAGTTAGATTTCGCTATTGAATCAAATATATTAATCCTATAGTAAAAACTATAATATTAAAATACTATGCATAGGAATCTTTTATCTTGACATATTATTATAATACTGCCGTATATATAATCATAATGTCATAATCATTACATTACCATTTTTTAATTTGTAATCTGATTCCTATAATTTTTATATTTAGTTCTTTCAGTATAAGAACCTCTTAAATTACACTATATCTTATATATCATGCCTTTAAAAAATATTACAATTAAAGCTTAGAATTATTCTATAATACCCTACTATAAGTTGTAGTAGTATCACTATTTTAATAATTAAACTTACAAAATTTATTAAAATATTTAATCTGTATATAAATTCATTCGATTTAAAATTTAAATAAAAGAGAAACGTAATTATACATCACACTTGAAATGTTGGTTACATATTGCATTATAAAATAAACACCTTACCAAAGTGTATGTTTAAGTTCTGGATATTGCTATTATACTATTTAATTTTTCATTCGCACACTTTAATTTCAACATTAACTTTTATTAATCTAAATTGCAGAACGGCAATAAAATTGGATTATCAAAAAATTACCTTTATGTGTAAAAATTAACCCTTTTATTTATTATATATCCATTTTAAAGTATTTTAAGAAAATAAAGCATATATTAATCCCTTTGATACATATTTTTGAAAATTGTAAAAGAAATTGCCTCAAAAGTTTTATTATACTATTAATTATGAATGACGAAATTAATTCTTAATTAATACCATAAATTTATGCAACAAAATAAAGTTTTAGTACATGTGTTCGTGTTGAATATATATGTATAAATAATTTGATTGTATCAGTTAACAAAATGAAACAATGTAATAAATAAGTTTTGCATACATACACATGCTTGAATTTATATTCACATATTTATATTTTGGCATATATAACATTGTAACAAAAGATACAACAAGGGGTTAATAGAAGCATATTATTCTAACATTCCAATTTTGATAACTCTTGTTTATTTTTTTCCAAATGTACAAATTAAAGAAATTGTGCATCCAAAATCCACAGTATAATTTTTGTGTACGAGGAGTATTATTATCTAGAATTAAGTACATTATATACCTTTAATAAAATAAATGCTATAATTTCGTACACGTGGTTATTCAAGAACTGAACAAAAAATTCTAACGATGCAAAATTTGGTCAGTAATGTAATTCACAATGACGAAAATAAAATACAAATTGACATGAACATTGATTAATGATGTAATAAACACGCGTACGTATTTTAGTACGTAATTAATTAATATGTTGCTGTATGTATATCTAATCAGTATTAATTATGTTTAAAATTATAATGCAATAGTGACAAGTACTTTTTCGAAGTAAATTGTACCAATTTAAGGTAAATGTAATAAGTAAAACGTTATTAAAAATCTTCTGTGCGATAAGAATTGCTTAATGTAGTGACATCGAATATAAAAAAGTTGATTTCAATTTTAATTATTTCAAGTATTTTCAAAATTTAAAAAGTTTTTTTTAACGCTGGCTTAATTGTTTCATTATTATTAATATTGACAGTTTTAATTCGCATTTTTAGTATTGATTTGGTATTATTATAGCTATAATTGTAATACTATTACTGTTATTATTCTGTCTTTTTGTAATATTTTTTCTTCTAATAAATACATATAAATGTCATAAGTAAAATTACATAGATCCTTTTAAGTGTTAATTCCA
>SMSQ01024441.1:0-12831 GCA_019453375.1 Ctenoplectra terminalis | reverse complement strand
TCTGATACTCTTGCTGATTTGCATAAATACAGCGAACAGAAATCCCTTAAATGTTCTTCATTGGATTTAAGACGAGAGAATATGCCGGCCAGTTCATTACCCTAACTTAGTTTCGTGCGAACCACCCCCGAGTGCTTGCACTTTTGCGGACACTGGCGTTATCTTGTTAGAAAACTGATTTTAGTCGGCGAAATGTTTGGAGGTATAGCATGAGACGGGTAAACACCGTACATCATACTGTTACAATTAATGGCAACGCCACGTTTGGCTCCTCGTCATAAAACTGATCGATCGGAATATGCGAGAAACACGAATCAAGCGTGGAACCGTGAAAGTTTAAAAATTTTTATATACATATTGTTGTATTTTTACTTATTTTTCTGTTTGGGACATATTTAGTGACGAGAAGAAGTTCTTGATGGACCAGGCAGATTTTTAACCATTTGATGGTTATTAGCGAGATTTGAGAAAAGGGCCAAAATAGTATTGCGAGCATAACTGCGAAGAGAGTAGCTTACCTCCTTGCGCTACCATTTAGCCGAGCAAAATTCGGGACAAAAGTGTAGCGGTCGACGCTCGCCGAACGCTACTGCTAAGATTGTTTAAGTTTTAGCCCTTATCTTCGTTAGCCGTTTTTTATAAATTTATCACCACGAATTTCACTCGTAATACTCATACTTGGCTCGAAATTATGATCACGAGTTTCACTCGCGATATTTGTTTGACCTGAATGTGTGACTACGAGTCTATTCGTGATATTCGTGATATTCGTCTTTGGCCCGAAGTTGTGATCACGAAAACTCGAAACTGATTTCACTACCAACGAAATCGACAGCACTGATTGTGAGTACCAACGGATACTTTCTAGCCATCTCGTACCGTACCTCTTAAAATTTTGCCAATTAAAATTAGTTTTCCAACAAAATAACGCCAGTGTCTGCAAAAGTGCAAGCACTCGGGAGTGGTTTGTACGAAACAAAGTTAGGGTAACTAATTGGCCGGAATGTTTTCCCATCTTAAATCCAATGGAGAACATTTTAGGGATTTTTATTCCCCGTACTTATGGAAATCAGCAACAATATCAAAACGCTAATGAGCTTAAGACAGCGATAAACTATCGGCAAATACGCTTAAAAATGTGGTAAATTAGATGCCAAATCGTATTTTTTATATTATTCAGTATAGCAATAATTATAGTGATTAGTAAACGTTTATTAGTATTATTCCTTTATAATGAAGTAAAACTATTATTCATTGAAGTGCCTTATAATTACGACGCTGTCGAAAACCACATTTATCGTATTATTTTAACACTAGAACTACCAACGATTAAAGCATACTTATTTCTACCAAAAAAATTATACTGAAAGGTATATAAAAACATACACAATGCAAGGGAAATAAAGCTTTGTCTACATTTTTAACAGAAAATCACAGAAAATCACGGAAAATTGCCTCTGAGTTGCCATAGTAAATTTATAAAATTTCTGTAAAAAATTACGAATGGGTCATTTTGACCACTTTGGTAGTTCTAGTGTTAAACAACCAAATTATACATGAGATTTTGTTTATTTTTTTTCAAAATCGTCATTTTTGTTAAAATTTTGATAAGTTAGATCGATTCCATTCATCAGAAATATGTGAAAAACGGTGAAACTGAAAAAATTTGGAGTACCTTATAATTATGACGAGCACTGTATTATAAAATGATTATCTTCAATTTGATTTTAAATTTTTACCAAAATAAAAATCTAATCTTTGTTGTATACGAAACGCGTAAAATAAAATGTCCACAACATAGTTTTAACAAGGTTTTAAGATATGAAACAACAACATACACCAGCAAAAGCATAAAATCTAACTCACCAGGCGTGACATTCGGGAAAGGCTGTCCAGGCAATGAGGGCGGATGCTCGTCCTCCGGAGACCGTTCCGAGGCATAACCTTGATCCTGCGGTTCTCCGCCAACAAGTTTGTTCAACTTTAAATCGATGCACTTGCTGAACTGTTGTCGATGCCTGACCAACTCACAATCAGGCTTGTGCACGATCTGCATCAGCAGATCGTTGTTCGTTGCATCCGGATTGCATGGTTGTGCGGACGAGGAGTTTGTCTCTGGAGCCTTTCCGCCGTTTCTGCTATCCTGCTTTCGTTTCGGTAGCGTATCCACCAGATCGAGATCCGAATTTCGGTTACATCTATCCTCCAGAGACGTACCACGGGTGTATCTCCTTGTCGAATCACCAGTCATCGTATCGGCGGTACGATTTCTTCTCACGGAGTCAAAATTTCCGTGACGACATCTCACCAGATCAAGGTCGCTTTGCTGGTACCTGCAGAAATTACCAGGTTTTCAAGTTTCACACACGACAGAGAAACGTCTTGGAGATGGATTTCGTGACAAGAATAAATTTGATTGGTTTAACCGATTTGGATCATCTGACGAGCCTAGCTCGTCACGCCATCATTGTGAAACGTTAAAATCATGTTGCAATGTTGTAATAGTTTAACAGTACAGGAAAAAAACAGACTAGAATTGGTAGAAAAATGAAAATGGTACTTGATTAAACCCCTGGTTATTTAAATCTCATTCCTGTGACTACTATGAAGAATTTAAATCCGAATAAGTTAAGCTTTTCATGGTGTAATACGAAAAATTCTTCGACAAGTCGTCAAGTATGATGTTACAAGTTTACCTGTTAAATTACATTGTACGTGATACAATTATTAAAATTTATTACATACGAACAGATGAAGTTATATACTCCCTCCGTCCGGAAATATGGTATAGAATTAAAAAAAAAATCGTAGATTCTCGTGAATATAGAAAACAAATGACAACATTCATTATATTATTATAGTATATACTAAAAGTAATATAACCTAATATAATTGACACGCGTCGTGTTCTTCTTGGTTTAAAACTTAACGATCAAAGATCAGTTTTTTTTACGACAAATAAAATTGGTACCGCTGCAAAATCAATATGGAAAATTCCGAAGAAGAATTGATAAACTTAAAAAAAAGAGATTCCAAATATAAAGAATTGACCACGGAACAACGTGATGGTATCTTAGAAAAATGATTACAGCGCATGAAAGAGAACAAGTTAAAACACGGTGACTAGCTGGAAAATATTTACGTTCCAAAGAAGCGTACAATAAGGCCAAATCATATTTTAATTAAATTTAGGGAGTATTGTAACAAAATTATTCTTTTTTAATTATAGTTTTTTTAAAAAAGTTAATATAATATACTTGTCGTGTTAATTTTTAGTTTTATTGTATTTTTTTTCCAAATGTATACTATATTTCCGGACCACAGAAATCGCGAAATGTATACCATATAAATCCGGACGGAGGGAGTATTTTTTTATATTTGGAATCGAAAATAAAATCGAAAAGATTTTTAACTTTGAAAAAAGTAAATGTTCTTTCTGTATTCCCTGTTATTTTATTTTACTATGAAAAGGTTAATGCTTGCACGATCAGTTTGAATACTTGTTACACAAATAGCAAAGAAACATATTTTAGTTATAGATTTCAGCATGAAGGAAACGTAGATTTATTTAAGTGTCGAACGGTACGCTGGAACACCTGTTACATAAGTAACATAGAAACGTTCGAGGTACAGATTCTGGCGTAAAAATAATTTTGATTTACGTATTTCCTAAATGGTAAGCAGAATAGCATATTATATAACGAGTATAATAGAAAAATTTTAGTGCAACAGACATTACGACTGTGAAGTTGTGAAACTGAATAATAAGATAAGCAGTCTTGATATCTTTATGCCTAAGTATTTTATCACTAATTGTAAGTAGATTCGTAAACATTTAGACGTCGAAGAAAATGTCTTGTTGAGTATCTTACAATTAGTACTTGATAGGTTTTAAAGGTGCTCCATTAGAATTGTCTTGCGTTTATGATTTGAAGTAAATTGCGCAAACAAATCCTATTCATTTATGAGTCTAAATGTGTTTACATGTAAAATAATTTTTTTAGACCAAATGGAGTTGAAATAGAATCGTAGACTTAAAATAAAAGCAAATTTTTTGTCAAAAATAATCGCTTTGTGTCGAATTCTTTTATTCAATCAGCTATACTATTTATTTATTTGTAACATCATTTGTTTTATAACATGCTACTAATATATCACATTTACATCAATAATGAATTGATCAATTCGAAATTGATCAATTTTCCAATGCAAAAGATCATTTACAAATCATAAATTAAACTTTTAGTAGATACATAAGACAAAGTTCATAAATTTTATAATAAATAGTTAGCATAAATAGTTTCAAATAATTTCCATGGTTATTTTAATTTTAGCTTACTGGTTAAAAAATTATTGTCACATTTCCATTCCGATAAAAATTCTTATCCGTGTAATTTATAATTGATAGATTTAATTATCTCTAAATTGAAATGATTAATAAATTAATTTAAATTGAAACTTTACAGCAAAATACATTTTTTTTTTTTCTGTTATTTTAGTGTACGTTTTAATGGTTTCCACGATTACTACAATACCTACTGAAACTTATCAACGAAGTCTACTCTTTTGATAGAATTAAAAGAATTAAGTTCAGATCAATGTTAAGAAAATTCTATTGCTTTAATATCATTCATACGAGTTATAGAAAAAAATTGCAATGATTTCATGTAAAATCATATAAATATATATATATATAAAATACAGTTTGTAAAATCATTGCAATTTTTTTCTATAACTCGTATGAATGATATTAAAGCAATAGAATTTTCTTAACATTGATCTGAACTTAATTCTTTTAATTATATGGAAAGAGTAGATTTCGTTGATAAGTTTCACTAGGTGTTGTAGTAATAAGTGTATATATAATATATATCACTGTTTCAATTTAATAATGTTTGAAGTGATATGATTCAAATAAAATCGTCCTTGTAATTTTAATACGATAAAACTATGAATAAAACAAGAACTTTATTCCCTTTTGTTTGATTAGTTTCGATTGTAACAATATACAAAACTAAAAGATTGATGATTTGGAACATTATAACATTGAATTTGCCAGTATTGTAATGTTGGAAAATTTACACTCATTAAAACGTTTCATCATATTGTTCCAAAAATAATTTTTCACAAAACATTAAACACTGTTACAACTATGAAACATAACATTGCTATACAAAATTATAGTTTCAATTAATTCTACGCGCTTCGATACTAGAACTCTAGCTTGGTAGTACGCGTTTTACTTTTAACATTGTACAAAATGTTTCGCACGAAATTGTAACAGTATAGTACTTTCTTTCTAAAACTATAATAGAATGAGACCAATTTTCTCCCTACTTTTAGGTTCATTAAAATGTTTTACATGACAAGTTCTGTAGCGTACGTAACAAATTTTAGCATATTTTACTTGCATTCTTTAGGAGCAAATAGTATATGTACGTATTTTACTTCAAATATTTTCTTATAATCGATGTAAATATTTTATCTAGCCTCATTTTAGATCATCCCATAAATAATGTGAGTATTTTTTTTCTTTTCAAAAGGAGCAAAGCAAAATAATTCAGTTACAAAGATTAATCATCGATAAAATTTTCAGAAAGTTTTCCATTAACCTACTAATTTTTCGACCTTTATTTTAACACATCGACTTATTTATCATCGATTTTTTAAAATACTCGCATTATTTATGGGATGATCTAATACATGTTTTATATGCGTTCTGTTACTGCTAGGAAGATAATCTACAGAAATGTACGATGACGTACCTCCAAGGATCATTTTCATCCAGAGAATCTTGCGATCGATGTTTCACAAGGTCTAGAGTACCAGTTGGTCCTCCGTCTGAAAAATGCACGCCCAACGATCGTTTCTTGTGTGGCAACGTTCCACCAAGGTTTCCGGTGATAGTATCCGTCATTATGTTCTTATTTTCCTTTGGATCGTCGTCCAACACATCCTTGTCATCTAGATGATTGGGCAACGAGCCACAGAATTTATATCTGTAAAGATGCATTTTGTTTTGTAAGCAGCATATGGAAAAATTTGAGTACAGGAAAAAAGTGTTTCTAATGACAATTTAAAATAAGATTTAAATATTTTAAAATTTATCGAACGATACGAAGTTCTATCTTGAAAATATGTTTTACATATATTTTGAGAAAGGAATAGTGTAGTGATGTATATATCACAAACTAAAGATCCAATGAAGAGCAAATGTATAAGAATTACAAATTGTAGAAGAATTACATGTTGCATTTCAATTTCTTGTTATGATGGAAAAATTAGCAATTATTGAATAGAATTACATTATATATTATAGGTAGTTTAAATAAATGAAATTTGTAGCAACTGAAATTATATAAAACGTTTTGGATATACATACGTATAATTTTTGGAAGAATTGTTATTAAGTTTTATTTAATAAAAATAGCAAAATATTAAAAAAATAGTCTTTAAAAATTTGCGTAAATATAAGATTCTTTTTCATCATTTTTAATTTATTATTTTCGGTTGAAATATTTTATGCGCACAAATATTTATTTCAGTATTGCATTTTGCAAACAAATATTTTCACATCTGAAAGAAATTCAGATATTGCAAATATTACGTTAAAGATATTTTTAAAATTGTTATATTATGCGTTGTAATATCATATTGTTAATGTAATTTATGTTTTTTGTATGAAATGCAAAATGCATTTAAAACACTATTATTTAATTTGAAGCCAAACGAGAAAGACAGATGCTGCAGGAAGACATTCTGTCGATGTTTGCATAATTTGCATAGTTCATTGTTTGTTCACTTTTCTGGGTTAGTCTATGTATACACGAGGTTTCTCCTAACAGAGTGATGGTACTAGGTAGAGCAACAAAGCTTCAAATTAATGACAAATCATATTTTCTTTCACTGAAAAGAAGATACTCTTAAACAGAATATTATTTCCTAAATTAATTATAATTGGTATCAAGTAAAACTTTTATTGTTATTAAAGTGTTCTTTATGTTTTAATCAGTAAAAGATATAGAATGAGAATTTGATTAATCATAATAACATTAAAGTAGAATGAAAAAAAATATACAAAAGTTAATTTTCTTTTTTTTTATTATTATTTTTATCTTCATTGTTTTTATGAACACAAAACTAAAAGATTTTTAGTAAAAATTTCGTTGTATTTATTATTGCACAATAATCGAAGTTTTTAATTTTGTGAAAGATATATGCCTTATTTGTAAAATACTATCTTAATTTTCTAATCCAAGATTAATTTCAAACATCATCGATATGCAATATGTTGATAATTATAGTATCAATATTTTTCATGCATCATCACAATTAAACTTAAGTTTCCGTTTAATTATAAAATAACAATTTATAAATATAGCTAAAAAAGCGTATAAATATAGCAATTCGCTCGTGCTCATTTTTAAAACCTAATTAAATAAAAAAAACATAAGGTAACTGTTAATGTTAATCGAGCCGCAGTGAGTTTTTTTAGTTTTATTTATTATAGAAAATTAAAAGTAAATTGTTACATTAACGCACAGTTGGTTACACGTGGTTCTCACAACACAACACAATCGACCTTTTCGAGTGTCGCTCTGTACGCTACCAACTAAATAAGGCAAAATATTGAGAAGGGTCAATAAATTATTAATTTTTGACACTTAAACTACATGTCATTGTTAACTGAATTCACAGTTACCTTCTCAACAGTAACAAACTGTAAGCCCACGTTCCATTTCACCTTTCGATTGCGTTCGCGAATTAACATGGCAACTATAAAATGTAAGGAAGACTGACGGGCGAGGCGAGAAGAGATTAGAAACAAGCTATCGGTAAATAATACTCCCTCCGTCCGGAAATATGGTATACATTTCGCGATTTTTGTTGTCCGGAAATATAGTATACATTTGGAGAAAAAATAAAATAAAACTAAAAATTAACACAAGTATATTATATTAACTTTTTTAGAAAAATTATAATTAAACAAGAATAATTTTGTTGCGATACTCCCTACATTTAATTAAAATATGATTTGGCCTTATTGTACGCTTCTTTGGAACGTAAATATTTTCCAGCTAGTCACCGTGTTTTAACTTGTTCTCTTTCATGCGCTGTAATCATTTTTCTAAGATACCATCACGTTGTTCCGTGGTCAATTCTTTATATTTGGAATCTCTTCTTTTTAAGTTTATCAATTCTTCTTCGGAATTTTCCATATTGATTTTGCAGCGGTACCAATTTTATTTATCATAAAAAAACTGATCTTTGATCGTTAAGTTTTAAACCAAGTAGAACACGACGCGTGTCAATTATATTAGGTTATATTACTTTTAGTATATACTATAATAATATAATAAATGTTGTCATTTGTTTCTATATTCACGATAATGTACGATTTTTTTCAAACGTATACCATATTTCCGGACGGAGGGAGTATATTTTATTCGACCTGCTCTGGTCGACGTGCCTGTTCAGGCTGTTTTTAACCCTGGGCTTTTCCTAGGAGGTGTCCCAGGTAAAGAAAAGGGGAGTGCCGTCCTAAGTGGACGCACTTGGCCGATTTTCTACGCACAGCCTTCACAAAATATACAACTCTTCTCTATTGCTTACAAAAACAATATTCCATAAGTATGTGACAAGTGTCTCGCGTTAACTTCTAAAACATAAAGTGGTATTCCCTGGTAGAGGGTTAAAAAAATCAAGCTTTGGATTATTAAATTATTCGAATATTTATAGCCTTGAACGCGTGTCTCCAAAGTATTAGCTGCTTCTTCGTTACGCACAGTTTTATTGTTGAAAATTAATTGTGATAAAGAGAAGTTTGCAATTGAGTTTCTTATTGTTAGTAACTATAAATGTTCACGTTATAATAACAAACACATGATGCATGTAGGATTCGACAACAGACGAATGAGTGTGCGAGAAGCAAGAGGGAAGTAAGCATAAGAGAGAGAATGAGATCGACGGCGAAGATGACTGATTCGGTGTAGACGCGGCGCATGCTTTGTCGGAAAAGATGAATCAAATGAGTGGAAATAGCGAGAACCGATATGCGTGAGGAATAAGTGCGTTGGGTATATGTGTGTGTCGGAGCGTGCGAAAATGAAGAATGTTAAAGGTGACAAGGAGTGACGAGGAGGAGAAGTGGTAATCGAACGAGAGTGAATCGGAAAGAATGTGGTATTTTGATTTATTAAATATATTTTATTACTTATTAAAAATTGATTTTCCTACGATATTTCTATCATCATATAATATCCCCATAAATTTACACGTATTAAAAATAAATAAAAATAGTTGCAACGTTTGTATTGCTTAAAACCAAATCTGAAAAATTGACAACGTTTTAGACGTTCAAAGGATCCAGTGTCTATATATGTATTTTGTAATTGCTCAGAAAACTTTCAATGTGGTTTCTCAAAATAACATGTTTTAAATTGGTAGCATAGATATCTCAGGAACCATTGACACATTTGATATGAGTTTTTACACAGATGCTAAGAACACGCTATTAAGAAATTTGATATTGAATTATAAAATTCATTGTTTGACAGCCGTTAATTTTATTAAGTATTGGTTATTAAGTATTAAGTATAAGTTTTATTAACTATTTATTTTGGTACGGATGAGAATCACAGTCATAAGAATTAAAATAAACTTAAAATTGCACATTTAAAATTACTAGAAATAACCTAACTAGTGCTGCCGTCTGTATAGAATGTTTCAAACATGAAGTCAAATTTTTCAGACAAAAATATTTTTTAGTCATTTAAATGTAAATACAAAACGCCAATCTTGTAGTACCAATCTTAAGTACAATCGCAAAAATTCATAAGTCCTCTCGAAAAAGAATTATCACAAGGAAACGAAATTGTAAGTCCCAGTTTCGTTTCGTTTCACAATGCAATTGCATACGCATGTAACACGGCGTGTCAGCCGTGATGCACGATTTCGCGACAAACTACATTGGAGGCTTTCGCACTTTTTGCAATATTATATTAGTCGTTGAGTGCAGAAGCACCGGTATGTCCGGTCTTCGGTAATTTGCAGGATGAAATTATACAGGAAACATTTTAATCGAGCGCAACTTTATACGCGTTATGCGCACTCGTAACAATTTTCTTTATTATTCCAATGTCGTATCTGCTTTTCACGATTGTTATCCGAATTTGTAGCTGTTTCGTTGATTTTTCAGGTCAATGAGGGTGTTTGTATTCCAGAAGTTAATTCTACCGCTTCTTGTAATTTAATTAAAGAATTTAGTAGTTACATTTTAAAAGTATCCAGGATTGGTAATAGGTACCGGCTAAATAAAAATAAAATGGATAAACTAAAATTAATTGTAAGGAAAATTGTTATAGTTTATGAATACGAGGGTGTTGTAGAAATAAACGTAAGTATTCTGTAATAGAAAAAAAATGGTATTGCTTAAACATGTAACTTGTTTACAGCATGCAATTTAATAACTGTTTTATCATAAATTTTTTTTACATAGAAACCATGGAAACTTTTAATAAAAAAACGTTTTACAATTAGTAAAAATACATTAGATATATAAATACATAAGACAAGTTAATTAACATTAAAAAATATAGACGATGAAGTGTCATTATTAGAATTCGACAGGAAAAAGAGTAACGATGTAAGCATGTATTGTAAAGACAAAACGAAAGCGTTATATTCAAAATTTTGTCAGAATATTATCTCATTTTGTTCATTTAGTTGAGATTTACAATTTCATTTCCTCATGAAAATTCTTTTTCGCTACGAGTAGCAAATTTTTGTAATCCTACTAAGAGTGTATTTGTTGAGGCATTTATAGTCTCGCGCCAATCAGCACACAGAAGATCGGCTAGCACCACCTTTTTTTATTATGTTCATAACATATGTTTCTTTTGACCGCCTGTTCATTGCGTTACTTCGTTGTATTAAATTATTTAGCATTAAAGTTTATGAACAAAAGGAGTTGCACCTTTTTCACTGCGCTCCCATGGAAGAGAATATTAATATATTCTAATCAGTATTTACGTCTAAAAGAATAAGTTTTAAGTTTAAGGTAAACTTTAGGAATTAATAGTGAAAAATGACTGATACATCCAAACAAATTATGTTCGGATAATTTTTATAAATCACTGTTTCCTTCTGTGCCTGTACCTTAAACAGTATATTTAAAATAAAATTATTCATATACCGTTTTGAAAAGGTTAACTTGAAATTAAATCCTTTCTGTTAAATTCGTAATGTTTGATCAGTTCTAATTTTTGAATCACCCATTTCAATATTTTGTATTAATCTTACAATGCATAGACAATATTAGAAATTTATAAGCGACATTTAATATTTTCATTTTCTTCGACTAGAATATTTTGTATCTGTTTTGCCCATATAAGTCCTTCTCATCGGAATAACTTTAAACGAAGAAACGATTATGAAGAAAAAAACTTTAATATATTATCCGATATTGTTACATCATAAGGTTAAACAACAGCACTTACGCAAATGAAATTAAGATGCGAGCATCTTTTAACCTGTTTTCCTCTTCTTTTTATCCCGTACCTTCCTGTTTCTCACAGCTCGCATCTATTTTCGCGCAAACGAGGATTTAATGGAAACCTCCCCAGTTCCGCGACTGACCGCCCTTAAAGGGATTTTAAATTATCTCGCGACCAACCTGTTATGCCACGTTACGACCCGTCGTTGCTAGTTGTTTAAGCAACACCGAGCACAGCCTCGTAACGAGTTCTCGACAGTGTCGAGCTAAATTCCGTTTATGAGCAGTATTTTCTCCGATTCAACCTTGAATTATCATTATTTATTATTTCCTTCTACGGTCAATTTAAACGACTTGAAATATTCTGATTCCCGATTTTTGGACTATCGAAACGATCTGAAGATTGAAATGATCTGGAGAATGATTTTAACGCATCTTGGTTGGGTGAAATTATATGCAAATTGCTACATTTATAGTTGCCACGATATAGGAAACTGTATATTAACGTTCTATGTAAGTAATATAACAATAAGTTAATTACAAAATCAAGAAATACGATTACTGTATCAACAGTTAAAATTACATATTCAAAATAGTCATTTTATCCATCCCATCTATACTTAAACAAGATCGTTATAAGATACGCTAATAAATTGTTTTGAGCTACTAGATTGGTATATATATTTACCAATTTAGTAGCTCATATATTTTTTATCGTGTTTGTATTTTTTATAAGCGGTAAGGAAACACTTGTTCATAGACTAAAAATATCTTAAGAAATTAGGATAATAGATTCGTATCAATGCTTCATACGTATTGTATATTTTTCAACATATTAATAAATTTGATTGAAAATACGATTCACCACTTTGATAAACATATCATTGGATTTAAGTGAAATCGCATGCAAAAGAGATTTTGCACATTAATTTTAATTTCATTAATATTAAGTAGTTCATGTTTAATCATCGACATGCAATTAATTTTGTGATTTCCATATTATACACTGACAATGAGATAATTACAACTTTGAATGAATACATTAATCTTTCATCGCATTACTGTTTTACAAAACCGTAATTTATCTGATCATGATCCTAGTATAATTAAATATTATCGTTTAAGTGTTGCTTCTTTTCACAATTTATTTAAACTAGGAATTTAAATGCATGTTCTGAACAATATTGTACATAATATGTTTTAAAAATTAAAAATATTTTAATTCAATTATTTACAAATTATACAAAACTGCTGCAAATATCAGCAGATTATTGAAGAAAAATTTAATAAAATTTATTCAATTGTCTGTATGCGAATAAAACAGACTTAAGTTGATC
>SMSQ01024436.1:0-10135 GCA_019453375.1 Ctenoplectra terminalis | reverse complement strand
AGTAAAAATTATTACTAAGTTATTTCAAAGTCCCAAATAAAAATTCGGAATTGAATTGGGAATACAGTCTTACATATTTTTGGAAACAAATCTGTGTCTTAAACGTAGAGCTTAATTTAAATTTTGAGTTACAACAATCGTTTTTTAAAGTAACTTCTTATGCGCTATCTTTTACTATTTTTATTCTTTTAATGTTAGATTGTCCCAAAAGTTTCTTTCGTTTTTTTAATAAGTAATGGATACATAATATCTTATGTTTTACGATATATTATTATTTTATACAGGATTCACTTTGCGCTATTTTTCCTTACATCTCTCGTTTAACAAATAAGGTTGAATGTTTATTTAGTACTAGAACTACCAAAGCGGTCAAAATGACCCATTTGTAATTTTTTACGGAAATTTTATAACTTATAAATATAAATAAAATAGTACGTATAAAATGTGTATATAATAATCTAAAATATAAATAAAATAATACGTATAAAATGTGTATATAATAATCTAAAATATAAATAAAATAGTACGTATAAAATGTGTATATAATAATCTAAAATATAAATAAAATAATACGTATAAAATGTGTATATAATAATCTAAAATATAAATAAAATAATACGTATAAAATGTGTATATAATAATCTAAAATATAAATAAAATAATACGTATAAAATGTGTATATAATAATCTAAAATATAAATAAAATAATATGTATAAAATAAAAATACAATAATATAAAATATAAAAACATATTTAACACTAGAACTAGAAGTGATCAAAATGACCCATTCATAATTTTTTATAGAAATTTTATAAATTGACTATGTCAACTCAGAGGCAATTTTCCGTGATTTTCAGTTAAAAATGTAGACGAAGCTTCGTTTCCCTTGCATTGTGTATTTTTTTATATACCTCTCATTATTCATTTTTTCGGTAGAAATACACTTTAATCGTCGGTAGTTCTAGTGTTAAACATTGCTGGACGAAAGCATTGCGTGAAAACGGACGGAACTTTCGGGACAACCTAATTTTTTTTTTTTTTTTTTTAATCTATTATTTATCGTCGCATCAACCACTTGTGGGTTATTAGCGACTCAACCTAATATTTAAAATACAAGATACGAGAAATTTCGTCGTTCGTCCGCAACGTTTCAAGTGCTCAGGGCTTCTAAAGATCTTAATCCAGCACTGGTCGTTACGTGTGCATTGCTCTCGCGTTGAGCTACGCTGTTACTACGTGCGAGCAAACACGCACGTCTGCAACGAATCGAAGTTTTCTTAGTTCAATTTTGGGCGTTGATAAGGTTTTATTTCTTACTTTAATTCAATAAACAAGTCACTCGTGAAGACATGTACATAAAGTACGTTTCTACAAGAGCCGAAATAGCTCAGTTGGGAGAGCGTTAGACTGAAGATCTAAATGTCCCCGGTTCAATCCCGGGTTTCGGCAATCGATGTTTTTTTTTTTATGTTTTTATTTTTTTTTATTTGTTATGAAAAGAATTTAAGGAATGTATTAATTTAGCTATTTAATTTTTATGTTACCGTGTTTTTTTTTCTCCGTTAAATTTTAACTTCGAATAATATTATTAGAAGCGTACCAAAGTCCTTGCACTTTTTATGGTTTATTGATGGTAGATTTACGGTTTAAATTCATGTTTATTTTTTTATTTAGTTCGTTCATTTATTTAGTTCGTTCATTTATTTAACGAGTAGGTTATGAAATTAAGTATTTTAAGAAAATTAAGAAACGTTTGTGGAACTTATTTATTAAACGGTTCAATTTGTTACCAAATATGTATTTTAAATATTTACACTGTGCAAATAATTATGGAAAGCATGATTAGCAACGATGATGTTTATTATCGCTGTGTTTACCAAATGTAAATACTTGAATGCAAAAATGTGCGTGTTTAAATTATGAACCAAATTATTGTAATTTTTCTGTTGGAGCTACAGATTAAAAAAAAAAGAAGCACTTTTTGTATAATAAATAAATTATATCGAAACAGGACGAAGTAACGAGAACGCGATGACAAGGAGAACTGGATTAACTTTGTTAAGTAAATACAGGGTGTTCCAAAAAAATGTATACACAATTTGAATGATTATAACTTCAGTTTTTATTCACATGATATGATTAATATTTAAATTGCAAAAGAATCTACATAAAATATATACTTCCAATAGCGTTTTAAAATCAATTTTCTTTTTTCAAAAGTTAATCTTTGTCCACTCGTTATTACCAATTAATTACACCCTGAAAATGAAGAAAAATCAGAAAATTATGACTCGTTAAACAGTGTATACATTTTTTTGGGACACTCTGTATTTGTTAAACGCATGACAGCGAGAAAATAAATATTAACACTAAACCTACCGACGATTAAATTATACCGATTTGTATCAAAGATATTGCAATGATAGATACTTGGAAAAATACATAATGCTAGAGAAACAAATCTTTAACCATATATTTTGCAGATGACAAAAAAATAAGCAAAAATGCACCGTTAATAATTTATAAGATTTGGACAAGAAATTACGAATCGGTCATTTGACCGCTTTGGTAGCTTTAGTGTTAATACCATCTAATAAAAAAAATATTAATCTCTTACCTCTCTCCAACATTCCCTTTCCTTTAATCTAATTTCCCTAAAATATTCAAAAATATTTCATAAAACGCTTAATTACAAGACAAAGGGTTAATATTTTCAGTACGTCTTAATAACTTCCAATAAATTCAAGATTACTAAAGATAATTAATCAAATTAGTTTCAAGTTGGCACAAATACTTTTTACAATTTTAACCCTCTATAGCCCGAATTTTGTCTGCTTATCGGAGGAAAAATTACGATCGATTACAGTTTTTCACTTTGATTTGAAAATGTTTTAACTAATTATTAATGGATCGTGATGTCGCTACAGTAATACAGTAATCAAATTTAATATAGTGCAGTGATAACTAAACAAAATGAATTTTTTAAAATACAGATACATCAGTTTGTAACTTTTAAGTCAGGGTTAGTTACCATTTATCCAACGCGTGTTGGATTATTATTAACACAAGAACTACCGAAATGGTCAAAATGACTGGTTTCAATTTTTTATATAAATTCTATAAACTCATAACGGTGAATTTTTAAAAATTCTCTGCAACGAACGTAAATAAAGATTTATTTCATTTGCGTCCCATATTTTATCAAGTATTTATTCTGAATTTTTTAGTAGAAACAAGTATACTTTAATCATCGGTCTAGTGTTCTTAGGAATTAATATCAGAGTGACATCCGCGATTTTATAACATATTAGGTTGGAAACTATGAAACGGGCGTTTTTTGTTTAGTCTGTGTTCAGCTATCAATTTTTTTACTTTATTTATTGCACGCAAATGTTTTAACACAGCTGTACGACTAGTTCCTAGTTCAGACCCAAGTGTTCGACCAGTCGTGCGTGGATCGGATTCCACAATCGTCCTTAATTCCTCGTTATCAATATGCACCGGTGGTCTTCCTCGAGGCTCGTTCACGATACTCAAATTGCCATAACGAAATTTTTCGAACCAATATCGAGCATTTTTTTCACCGGTGGATCCATCTCCGAATGCCTGATTAATATTTCTCGAAGCTCGAGCCGCGGTATGATTTAATTTAAACTCGTACAACAAGAGTAGATGTAAATCGCGTTTCGTTTCCATCTGGTTTAGGATAAGAATAAAATAAAGATGGGATACAGACGCGAAAAAATTTTACAAAACGAGTAAGAAGAATACCTTTAAGCTTTATAAATAAAAATATCGAGCGCACGTTACAATCTATCTCAGTCTCAGCTGAACGCGTACTAAACAAAAAACGCCCGTTTCATAGTTTCCTATGTATCCTAATAATTCAAAATAAAGAATTATTAGTTCAAGGATTAACTCTTCTTACGTTTTCACCGAACAGACGCGACGGTCATGCCTTTTACCGAACAAATAACAATTTTATCCTCTAGTGTCCTCGATTCTCTTCGATTCGTCCAATCGAGATGCCCGACTGTCGCGCAACGACCACAATCCACAGTGTAAAAAGTAAATTCATCGTTTGAATGGTGTTACAGGTGTGAGTCGTTACGGGCTGTACTCGTTATTCCCTGGGGGTGGCGGGGGCAGTTACGTCGCGGCCACTCCTGCTACCCCTGGACCACCCACACCTGCACGAGCTTATCACGCGACAACACACAAGGGTAAGTTTACAACGATTTCTACTTTATTTTATCCTGTCTCTCTCTCTCTCTCTCTTCCTATCTATGTCTCTCTCTCTCTTTTCCTATGTATGTCTCTCTCTCTCTCTCTCTCTTTTCCTATCTATGTTTCTCTCTTTTATCGGGAAGTCAAGTCTTTTGGTCCGTCGTGTTCTCTCTCGATTGATCGCCTTACCACTTGTTCCCGGTGTTTTATTTTTAATTCATAGTAACCCTTTCGATACACGGTAGTCGATACATCGGCTCGATAGAGAGCGATGAAAATAGCTTCGACAGGATATTTAAGCGAGGAAGTGTTCGAGTACGTTTATTTAAATTTAGCGCGGCGGTAAAAGTTGAGAGGGTAGATGGAAGCGTTTAGCGACTTTGTAGTTGTTGGGTAGTTGTATATCTCGTGGATGTACAGTTCTTGGTCATCGAATTAGGATCTAGGCTATAAATTGTCGGCATTTTTCACGTCTTTCGTTAAATTAAAAGACCTGTTCAAATTGTGACGATATAATTTATGAATCGCTAATATAATACACTGGTACTGTGCGTAACGTTATATGTAATTTTCAAGTTACTTAAAAGTTTTCTTGCGGTGTCGAAGAATTTAAAAAAAATGTTTAGGAGGCGAGGAATTAAAATTTCAAACACTTTTAGTATAAATAGCATGGCAGCGATACAAATTTTAATCTTCGCGCACCGTTAAGCTTTGCTTTATCTCGAAACGATTTTATCTTCGCGGCTACTTCTTCGTTAACACTAGGTTTACCAAATTCGTCAAAACGAATCATTCATAATTTTTCGGAGAAATTTTATCAGTTAATTGCGGTATCTTTTGAAGGATTTTCTATGATTTTCTGTTAAAAATGTATTACATTTTTTTATATCTTTTTTATACACGTTTATTCTGATTTCTTCGGTAGAAATAAAATTACACAGACGGTGCGTAATTTGTCTACAACAGGTTCGGAGGATAATTGAAACAAAATCTGCTTTTCTTAAGATCGTTTAAAATTATTTTTGTAATTTTAAGTAATTATTAAAGTAGTTAATTGAATCGATTAATTATTTAAATTAAACGGAGCAGTATTAAATTGTATTATACTAAATATTATTATTTATCCTAAATATAAATATAATATAGATCCGCTGTATTTCAATTATTTAAATTAATCGGATTTGTATTAAATCCTGATATAAATATTTTTATTAGAATTTTGAAATATTCTATACGAAAATTTTAATAGAAACTTTACTTCATTTACTATGAAACATTTTTCATTTGTAGTATTTTATTTAACCGTTTTAATTTGTAGTATTTTATTTAACCGTTTTAATTTGTTACTTTACTTTGCACCGATTCGGTACGATAAATTTAATTTTAAATTAATTATCTCAAAATTTGAATACATTCGGTATAATGAATTTTATTTCAAATTAATTATCTCAAAATTTGAATATATTCCGTATGATTAATTTTATACCAAATTGAAGTATTAGAAAGTAAAGTTAATATAATATTTAATAGTTTTTATCGATTTAATTGTAACGTTCAGAAGCAGCGTTGATATCGATATGTGTTAAACAAATTGAGACAGTTAAAGGTTTAAAACGTTCGTATTTTTTTTAGCAACCAAACTGGATCGATTCTTTTTTGCATTCATTTAATTCTTTATTGAATTTCCAAGCTTTCTCGTATATATTGTACACAAATATTGGTAATTTTTTTTCATTTTTACGACACCGTGAAACTTTTCCAGATAGCAAATATTTAGCGAACGTGACTATCCTAGGTAACTTTCGACAGCACGTTTTTGTTTCTCAATATTTGCCGTTTTTATTCCGGTAATATCCTATTTCTTTATTCAATTACACTTTTTTTCTTCTCACTAATTATTTTTTTTCGACCAGTTACACACTTTCATCGCCTTCAAAAATTTTTTTTACCAGCCCGTCGTATTAATATTTATATCAGTTTCTAGAAGCTACAAGTGTAGGACGATTAATAATGCTATTATGGTTCTATTTCTATCGAATAATATGCATACATAATATCGCATTACAGTATATTGTAATTAGGATGTGGCTCAGTAGTATATTATAATAATATTAATGCTCTATTAGTTCATAAATATGTAACACTCAGGTACAACATGACGTATCATTATTCTTGAATAAATATAACACTTTGCTTTCTTGAAATAATACAGGCTAAAGTATTGCGATATAATAGAAAATACGATACGTGCAAAAATTAATATACGTGATTATAAATTAATTATTATAATATATAAAAATGAAATAGTACGGCCGAAGCGCAGCCGTAAAATCGAAAGACCGTATAAAAAATACCCTGAGTCTGGAAAATTTATTTCTCTTGATTCGTATATTTCTTCTAAATACTTATTTTCATTTCTTTGCTATAAATAAGTCTGCTTTATTCTTCGGTAGTTGTACTGTTAAACTAAATAACTTAACCCTCTGTAGCCTGAATTTTGTCTGCTTATTAGAGAAAAAACTACGATTGATTACGGTTTTTCACTTTCATTTCAAAATTTCTTAATTAATAATTGCTATGAAAGGATCGTAGTATCGCTACAGTAATAAAGTAATCAAATTTAATACTACACTGATAACTAAATAAAATTAATTTCTTAAAATATAGATACATCAGTTTGTAGCTTTTAAGTCACACGGTCCCATAGAGAGTTAAAAAGAAATGATTGTTTCAGCTCAAAATTTAAATTAAGTTTGGAATACAAATTATATTTAGAATATAAATTTAACCCTCTATAGCCCGAATTTTGTCCACTTATCAGAGGAAAAATTACGATTGATTACAGTTTTTCGCTTTGATTCGAAAATTCTTAAAGTAATAATTGTTATAGATGAATTGTGGTATCACTGCAGTAATACGGTGATCAAATTTAATAACGCAGTGATAACTAAAGAAAATTAATTTTTTCAAGTATACATACATCAGTTTGTAGCTTTTAAGTCACACGATCCCATAAAGGGTTAATACACAAAAGCACAAAGAATATAACATATATCATCTTTGCTACGGCCACGTTTTTCCGCAAAAAACCTTCCCAACGAAAGAGTTAATTTATAAAATTTCTTCAATTTATAAAATTACGAATGTTCATTCTTACCACTTCCGTAATCCCAGGTGCTAAATCCTCAAAACCGAACCTAAACTTTTCCCGTATCATCGAACAAGAAAAATCTTTTAACCCTTTCACTACGGTGCTCTCGGAATTGAAAGAGCTCTTTGTATACTAATCGATACAGTTTTTGTTGATATAATAAAAGTATACATAACAAAATTTAAGCATACTGTTTAACGAATGATGGCAGAACATACGTAAATGAAAAAATAAATAATTCTACGGTACAGAAAGTGTCTACGCACGCTTTTATCAGATGACTAGTTCATTTTTAAAGGCGTATATATACGCTCTTCGTAGCGAAAGGGTTAAGAAAGCTGCCGCGGTGAACGTGATAAAATAAAAGATAAATATAAGTAAATACAGCAATAAAGCAAGGAACCGTAAGAATATTAGTCTAATAAAGCTTCCGCTTGTGTTTATCGCGATTCCTTCACGCTTTCCTTTCTGTACAATTTTTTTTTTCTTTTCTTTTTTTTTTTTTCTCCGGAGACTTGTCCCTTTCCAAGAACTGTTTTCCATGATACAGTTCCCAGAATACTCGTGCTGTTACCGATAATGTTTGCGTATGTGTTGAGTTACCTGCGAATAATCGTAGTTGGAGCAACTTTGTCGTGAAAATTCGGATATTTACGGACTTCATCGGCTTAGATCGTCGACACTTTGTTCATTGTTCGCGATCAGTCGGATTTACGCTTTTGTTGTGATTGGACGTATCGCGTCGCGTCGCGTCTACGCTGGTGACTTGTTTTTATGGTGTTTGTGCTCTTGGCGAACTGTACTTCCGGTTGATGCCCTCCTGGAGCGTCCCTGTCTCGCAGTTTCGAGCGTATATATTGTTTTGTAAGTGTAATTATTATTATTTTTTTTTTTTCGTTGCTTATTTAGTAAGTTTCCACGTGGGTGTTAATTTAATTTTGTAGCGTTAATTGGATTTGTAAATTGAGATCGAGGGGAGTTATGATTTATTGTTAGGAGACCGGAAGAGATTTCTTTGATATTTTACTTCGATCTTGCTATGGTTTTTTGGGTAATTTTTTGATCGGATCGAGTTTTTCTTTCGTTAGAAGAAAGTGGTCTGTTTTATAGAATTATTACAGCGTTGATAGAAGTATGAATTGGAAATTAAAATTGTTTTTAACTGTTTATTAATATTCTAAGTGTTAAATTGTTTATTGATTTAAGACAGTTGTTTATTAAGACATTTCTTGTTCAATATTTCCAGTTTTCCGGATTAGATAATTCTAGGAACGAGATATCGAATAAAAAAAAGATGTATTAACACTGTTATGTAATTAATACTGAATTCGACACAATTCTTTATTAAATCAATGAAGAATTTAACAGTTATCAGTGTTGATACATCTTTTTTTTTTTTTATTTTCTAGAGTAATTTAATCTGAAAAACTGGAAATTTTGAACGAGAAACGCCTTAATAAACAACTCTGTTAAATTAATAAAGAATTTAATACTAAGGAATTATTTATTAACTTACAGTACTAACTCTTTATTAATATTCCAAGTATTAAATTCTTCATTAATTCAATAAAGAATCGTGTAAAATTAATAAGCAATTTAATACTAAGAATTTAAGTTTCAACTTTTGGTACTAATTCTTTATGAATATTCTAAGTATTAAATTCATCATTAATTCTATAAAGAATCGTGTAAAATTAATAAAGAATTTAACACTTAGAATATTAATAAAGTGTTGTAATCAAAAATTAAAACAGTTTTCATTTAACAAACAATTCAACAAATCCTTTATTAAATTAATAAAGAATTCAATACTAAAGATTTATCTATCAATTTTTGGTACTAACTCTTTATTAATATTCCAAGTATTAAATTCTTTATTAATCTAATAAAGAATTGTGTAAAATAAGTAAAGAATTTAACTTTCAACTTTTGATACTAACTCTTTATTACCATTCGAAATATTAAATTCTTCCTTAATTCAATAAAGAATCGTATAAAATTAATAAAGAACCTAACACCTAGAATATTAATAAAGAACCAGCACCAAAAGTTAAAAACTATGACCACTTCATTTAGCTTTATTAAATTAATTAAGAATTCAACGCTTGTCAACATTAACACACCTTTTTTCAATTAATTTAATCCAGAAAGCTAGAAATTCTGAACACGAAACATGGACGTCTAATTCAAAATTTTCACAATCGTCAACTTCCCCGTATCCTTCAGCTAGAATTCGCACAGGCGCAATATTTGTCGTTCGTATTCGTCGTTAGTTCGTGAAACTCCTAAAATCACGCAACTCGCGTAAAGTTTCTACCCGTTGGACAATTTTCTGCGAAACGTTGCTCCCGCCATATTTGCGCGCGCCTTGCGCCGAACGCGCGAACGTTTTTCTCCGTCGAGCACATTTGTTTCCTCGCCGGCTCCTGTCTCGGACAGCTTTTCAAACTTTAAGAATTTCTATTTGTCTCTGCCCCCGGCATTGTCCTTGCTGAATCGTCTTTCTTTGCGTTACACGCTTTCGTTCGCTTCTTTTTACCGCGATTTCCGTGTCCCGTAAACGTTCAGCGTCGATTTATAACGCGTAGCTTCCTCGAGCCTTGATACGCGCAGCTTTGTCCGGTAACAAATATTTTGCATCGAGCTTTGAAATCTTAAACGATTGCTGCTTCCGCGATATTTACGCCGCCGGCCAAAAGATTGGATCTATTCACGCGTTTTATTTAAAATTAACAGAAGAAATTTAGATCTGTGTT
>SMSQ01024435.1:0-11509 GCA_019453375.1 Ctenoplectra terminalis | reverse complement strand
TAATAAGCAAACAAAATTCAAGCTATAGAGGGTTAACTGTCAATGTTCATTCAATTCTTACAATTATAAACACTTGAAGCATTCCGGTCACCGGAGAAACAATCTGCGGTTACATATGACCATCGTTGCGGTCATCGATTAAAATTATCCTGTTCAATTGTCTTCTCTCAATCGATACGAATAATTTGTTCAAGAACCATCGTTTGGCCTGTGAAAGATTAATGAATACCATCACACTGGTCTCACATTCGTACAGGCTGCCGTGCGATTCGCGATCGACAAGTCCTGCCACACCTTTCCGTGCTGCTTCCGCCCTTCGTTGAGAGAAGTTAGCAGCAAATTGGAGCCTCCTTTGCCTTTCCTTCCAGTAATTGGCAAGCGATGCACTGGGCGTTTTTCTTGGTCCGGCCCCGATCCGTAATTGCATCCGACCAACGATCGGATCCACTATCCACACGCATAGATGGAGGCAAACCATGCTTGCTATAAAACGATTGAGAAACTTCTAATTACATTGTTTTTCTTCCACAAGTCGACGAACGGTGATCAAACGTCGAGTCTGATTGGTAGCTTATTAATCGGTCAACTTGAAACTCGACGAATGCAACGATAAAATATTTTCATTGTTAACTTTTAATCATCGATTACTGGAGTAGATGATCGACGATTGTGGAAGATACGTTTAGTAGTTTTGTTAAATAGTAAATGTTAAATGTGGTGATAGGACTGTGGATGTTTATGTAAATAGAATGTATTGGAATGTGCAATAGGTGTGCAAGAAATATGTAAATAATATATTCTCATTTTTGTATATTCTCTCTTTAGAACGTTAAGTGCCACGCCGGTCCCTGTGGACCGACGCTGAAATTTTCGTTTAGGCTTCGCTAGTTTCCAAAGACTGACGATATCAGTTTCAAAAAATAACACCTTGTAATTCATTAATGGGTTCTGTTATATCCCATTGAACAAAAATACCACTTCCCTTTCCAAACTTTTACAATTCTCTTCTTAAATTGTTAACCACTTTGCAACCAAATGTTTTCGAATTAGTATCATAGTACACAGCCTAACGGAAAATCGACCAAAATCGGCGTGGCGTTCAACATGTTAATAACAGAACGCTCCTTGTAAACACTACAAATGCATTTTGCTACATTTGCTGCTGTATTCCTAATTCCTAAAGTTGAATTTGTAAAGTACGAAAGCATAAAGTTTTAACACCGTTTACTATCCTTAACTTTGGATAGACAATGGACCATAAGAATAAATGAAAAATTCAAATAATGTATGCCAACTAAACACTAAAATCTTCCAATGACACCATCATTATTAAATTACTTCTACAAAATAGTACAAGAAATTCAATTTGAATTTATCTCTGTTCAAAAATTGCACGAATTTTTTCCAGTACCTAATATATCTGTTTCAATCCTTATTTGGATAACCAAAATGTTCACGGTTATTGGACAACCGAGGTACCTGGGTATTTGTATAAATTTTTATTCCAAAAGCGTAAAACGAAGAAAAATTTTCGAATTAATAAGAATCCGGAGCGGTTCTGCGAGATGTTCACAAGAACATAACAAATTATTAATAGAAATACAGAAATGGGTACAGGGGTTACTCGGATTGTTAACATAAGGGTTAATATTACGCTATTCTATTAAACGATTTACGCCGTATATAATAAATAAATATTATTAGATTCAAAAAGTTGCAGCCAAATATTACGCTAGTATATAAAACGACTGACTCCGTATACAATAAATAAATAAATAAATAAATATTATTGATTTAGGAAGTTACACCCAAATATTACGCTATATAATATAATCTATATAACAATTTACCCCGTATATAATAAATAAATAAATAAATAAATATTATTGATTCAAAAAGTTACAGCCAAATATTACGCTACTCTATACAACGACTTACCCGGTTTATATAATAAATAAATCAATCAAAATTGTTAGATTCAAAAAGTTACACCTAAATATTACGCTATATAATATTAGGTTACCCCAAAAGTTTCTTTCGTTTTATTAATAAGAAATGAATCCATAATATTTTACGTTTTACAATATATTATTATTTTATATAGGATTCATTTTGCAGTATTTTTCCCCCCATCTTTCGTTTAACAAATAAGACTGAATGTTTATTTAAACATGGCTAGACGAAACCACTGCGTGAAGATAACAGAAGGAACTTTCGGGACAACCTAATATAATCTATATAACGATTTACCCCGTATATAATATATAAATAAATAAATATTATTGATTCAAAAAATTACACCCAAGTATTACGCTACTCTATAAAACAACTTACGCCGTATACAATAAAGAAATAAATAAATATTCTCGATTCAAAAAATCAGAGCTTAGATGAAAATCCACCCAAGATTAAATTCAAGGGTTAAAAATTATCTTTGGCTTACACGGTACATCCTTGGAAGACTTATTGCAAAAATCGTTCACTTGTTATATATTCTTTCTTCGGCTAAATTAAATTTCCTCAGTAATTACATCGTCCGAGTCGTACTAAATAGCGCGTAAAGAAATCTCTCTATTCCAAGAGGACCGAAGAAAAGGATTGGTAGGCGACGGAAAACTGTCTGTCGGAAGTTAGTGGTCGTACTTGCGCCCTGTCATTTTGCGACTCGTAAAAGTTGCTTCTTCTTCACCTCTTTCTCGTTCTCTTTATTCGCTTGATTCTTTCACCGGCGGATCGTTGCTCGATGACAGGCGAAGCCAGGTTGTGCAAGGAGAGATCTGGAGTGATCCATTCGACCGGATATAATTATTTCGTTACTAATTGACTTTTGCCGAGTACCTTTTGTGCGAACCTTACCGCCTATTTGCCTTCTTAGGCCAACAAAGTTGATTTGCTTTACCTTGGTCTTCTCTAATAAGCGTTAATTCGAAGAACAACTTAAGCAAGCATTGGGCTGTTGCAGGTGAAATGTCCGAATTATTTTTCAATGACTATATTTTTATTAAATACAACGTTTATTAATCAAAACAAGCCCCGTTACACTTCATCCATTTTGACGAGAAATAAATGCGATTATTTCTTCTTTTAACAAAATCTTTTTTATAAATAGGATCAATTTTTAGAATCCGTTTTATAATTTTTATTAATAATTTTCCTTGTAAATGTTTAAATTATAATTGGTATTGATTTATTTAGAAAATATACCAATATTTTCAATAATTAATATCTCGTGTAAATATCTTTATATGTTGGTGGAAAATAACTNTACTTGCGCCCTGTCATTTTGCGACTCGTAAAAGTTGCTTCTTCTTCACCTCTTTCTCGTTCTCTTTATTCGCTTGATTCTTTCACCGGCGGATCGTTGCTCGATGACAGGCGAAGCCAGGTTGTGCAAGGAGAGATCTGGAGTGATCCATTCGACCGGATATAATTATTTCGTTACTAATTGACTTTTGCCGAGTACCTTTTGTGCGAACCTTACCGCCTATTTGCCTTCTTAGGCCAACAAAGTTGATTTGCTTTACCTTGGTCTTCTCTAATAAGCGTTAATTCGAAGAACAACTTAAGCAAGCATTGGGCTGTTGCAGGTGAAATGTCCGAATTATTTTTCAATGACTATATTTTTATTAAATACAACGTTTATTAATCAAAACAAGCCCCGTTACACTTCATCCATTTTGACGAGAAATAAATGCGATTATTTCTTCTTTTAACAAAATCTTTTTTATAAATAGGATCAATTTTTAGAATCCGTTTTATAATTTTTATTAATAATTTTCCTTGTAAATGTTTAAATTATAATTGGTATTGATTTATTTAGAAAATATACCAATATTTTCAATAATTAATATCTCGTGTAAATATCTTTATATGTTGGTGGAAAATAACTATTTTTAAACGATCACATTCTTATGTGGTAATAGGGTCATTTATCTTATTTAAAAAATTAAATATGGATGTTGTAAACTCTCTGAAGGACAGTAACATCCTATAGGTTGTAAAACTAAAAGCACAGAACAATTCTTTGCTTCGTTTATACTTTATGAACTCCAATACGAAGCGTAAAGGATTAAGCTTGTAATCGCTTCTAGTACTTCTGTTGCTTAAAACCAATGAACTATTGAAAAGAATGACTTTAATTTATCGGAAACATAGACGATACCACATAATATTGATACGTGCAAAAATACGTTCTTCATTTCTTGTTTCACGGTGTATATACACTTAATGTTCGTAAAGCACTTGTAACGTCAACAGTTAAAATGTTAACTGAACGGTTCACGTAACACAAACTTTAAGAAACCTGTTAGAAATGTATGTAAATTACAGGTTAATGTATTCGGTTAGTCCAAATACATTGAAAAACTAGATTTATAATTAGAACATTAATAATAAAAAATTTGCTTCAACTTAAAAATCTTTCTTTTTTTATTTTTATTACTACAATTATTTATTACTAACGAATTTTACTAAAAAATTTAGCAATTATAAATTTTACTAAAGAATTTAGCAATTATAAATTTTACTAAAAAATTTAGCAATTATATATTTTACTAAAAAATTTAGCAATTATAAATTTTACTAAACAATTTAGAAATTATAAATTAAAAAAGATTTTCTTTAATTTATAATTACTATTATATTTTAATTTATAATTTACTATTTATAATTATTAGTAAAAGTTTATAATTTTTTTTATAATTTTATTTATAATTCTATTTATAATTCATAATTTATAATTTATAATTCTATTTATAATTCATAATTTATAATTTATAATTCTATTTATAATTCATAATTTATAATTTATAATTCTATTTATAATTCATAATTTATAATTTATAATTCTATTTATAATTATTAGTAAAAAAGATTTTTTAAATTTATTACTAATAAATAATTATTGCTGAATGAAAATCACGAAATTAAACCCATACGAACTTACAAACCAACCCAATATAACAGTATGTTTGTTTCCTGAAGAATTCTATCGCACCCCGTACAATCATTCACGTATCATTGTCTTTCCATAAATTATGCTACCTTTATTCCCTGAACTGCGTTTTCCATTCACTTTTGCTTCCACAGATCGTTTATAATCGTCATTACAGCTCCCTCGGGAGATTCGTATTCTGATCGATCGACTTGAACTATCGTACCGGTGATTAGCTATCGCAATGACAAAAATTCGAGGGGAACCAAGTAAAAAGATCACGCACGTGATCGTGTGTGCCGCGCCGTCGTGTATTATTAGCAGGTAGCTTGTTAGGCGGTTGGTTTGTGGATAATGGCAGGTATTACAACACGCGACCGTTATTAACCCCTCGGTCGGTCTCCCTTGCTCCGTCACGACCCCCTTGATTCTGTCTTTCTTTCGACCCTGTAGCGCGGTTCGTTCTCTCGATAGAGAGGAACACCCTGCCGGACCTGATATAAATCATTATTCATAATAAGCTGTCGCGACAAAAAACCTTTACCGACAGATCTTAGCTACGCTAAATGATCGCCGTCGCAGTTGTCTCGCTCCACCGGATGACTCCCCACCGGTTCTTCGGAAGACCCCGAGGAGATCATCTTGCGATTAAAGAACGCCGCTTTCAGAATCCAAACGACCTCTTTCAAACTCATTTTCAAATCGGAACATCTGATTTGTGGAACGACCAAGAGCTGTGCTATAAAAGTGGATCAAATTGTCTAGGATAATTCATTGGCGTGACTCGCACAGTCACATGCTTGAGAGTGTTTAAATGTTTAATGCATTGTTATAGTTGCTCCCTTGGAAAATTGACATTTGTTCCGTTTACATTATTCTGATGTACTATATTAAATTATCGTTTGTAATAAATAAATAAATAAATATTATTGATTCAAAAAGTTACACCCAAATATTACGATATATAATATAGTCTATATAACGATTTACCCCGTATATAATAAATAAATAAATATTATTGATTCAAAAAGTTGTAGCCAAATATTACGCTACTCTATATTATACTATCTTCAAATTATCGAGTATCGTGTCTTCTAATTTACCATATATTCTGTTAAAAATCGTACAAATTCGAACCATTTTTTAAGCTACTTTATTCGCAAATCAATTTCACTTCGTATCCTTTTTGTCGCTAAAACTACTAACGATTAAAATATATTTATTTGTATCGAAGAAATATATAATGAAATGTACCTGAAAAAAACTGATAACACAAAAGAGACAAATCTTTACAAATACTTTTAATAGAAAATCTCGAAAGAAACCTAAAAATTTATCACAGCGCGTTTATAAAATTCCAATAAGAAACTATGAATTGGTCATTTTGACCGTCTTTCTAGTTCAACTGTTAAAATCGTTGCTTATATTTACATCCGTATCAATCCATCACTACTGCTCGACAAACTGAAATGAACTACAGTACCGGACAAATGATGTTTCTGAATATACTTAAATGATTCAATAACATTAACCCAATTAAAATTCTTCTACAGCATTAAATGCAACAAATTTCAATATAAAATATGTACTTCAAAATGTTAAAGAAACACGTGAGCGACACAAGTACGCAACGTTACCGTGACAACGAACGAACAGAAAAACGTCTGAAAAAAGTATCCAATTCATTTGTCCAATACTGTACGTAACGAACCCCTCTTAATTCATACCGAAACCTTCTATCTGCGCGTCAATTTAACACTAGAACTACCGACGATTAAAGTATTGGGTTGTCCCTGAAGTTGGTGCCGATTTTCGGTAGGTGCCATTAGAACAGGTCTGAATGTGTCGGAATGATTGAAAACAAATGACACGCGTACATATTCTAAAGAATGACACTTCAGACATCTTTGGACAAAAGTTTAGTTAGGATATATTCATTTTCGTTAGTTTTATACGCTATTAACAGTTGAACTACCGACGATTAAAATAGACTTATTTGTAGCAAAGAAATCGAAATGATAGGTATTTGAAAAAATACTTATAATAGGGGTAATAATTCTTTCAGCATATTTCGTTTAAAAAATTATACAAAATCCCTAAAAATGCGCTACTGTAAATTTATAAAATTTCTATGACAAATTACGAACCAGTCATTTTGACTGGCACGGTAGTTCTAGTGTTAAATATGGAAAAGTTTTTCGCCGAAAAACCTAAGAAGTTTTGGAAGGATGGAATATTCGAGTTACGCGAGAGATGGAGAAAGATTATAGAACAAAATGGAACACATATGATTTAATAAATGTACAAGGAAATTTAAATGTGTTGTGTTTGAATGTTCTTTAAAAATCGGCACCAACTTTCCGGACAACCCAATAGATTTATTTGTACCAAAGAAATCACGATGATAGATATTTGAAAAAATATATATATATCGGAAGGGAGTTAAACCTTTCTTCGTATTCCTTAAGAAAATGACTGAAAACTTCTGAGCGTACACCTTTCTCGATTCATAGAATTTATATGAAAAATTAGAAACAAGTAATTTTGACCACTTCGGTAGTTCCAGTGTTGAAACACAGAGATTAATTAGAAAAGTTTGCTCGAATCGCATAATCTAGTAGCAAGCATCAAAGGCCACGGTTGAGAATCATATTCCCAGGTGGTTCGAACCCGGCAAAGAACACGTCTTCATTTTAGCAGTTAGAAGGTGGTGGTGACATTCCAATGGACCAGGACGCGGGCCGAGCGGAAAAGACACGATATTCCCGTGCACGTGGAGATCGACGTCCTGCAGAACGTGGTCTTCACCGTCCTCGTCAAGCAGCACCTCGTGTCTCGGTCATCTTCGTCGTGTGGGTCCGAGCGTGCCGGACATAGCACCGCGTCCTCGCGATCGCCAGGGTTTTGCCGTTGCGCGACCCGAGTTTTTCGCTCGACTCTCCTCTGGCGGCAACTCGAGGCCTGGCAAGTCAGGAGTGCATTACACGCAATTAGACGCCAGGGTGGCCCCAAGGTATGTCCGACAAACGGTCCTCCTCTTCCCTCCTCTGCCTACCACCATCGCCTTTTCCTTCTCGACTCTCTTTCTTTCTCTTCGTCCTTCTTTCCTCCTTTCTTTCCTCCTTTCTTTCCCTGTATTTCTACCTACGTAGACGTCTTTTCATCTCTTTCCCCTTTCCATCCCTTTTTCGCCTCTTCTCTCCATTTCACTCTTCCATTTTGTCGCCGTCCGCTCTATCTCGCTCTCTTCCTCCACTTTCTGATACTTTGAGGGCACAGCTTGAGAAACTGACTTCATGCCGAGTTTCGTTTCGTCTTGCTTCAGCTCACTCCTCCTCTGCTACCGCTATTCCCACTCTCGTCGTTGCCTCCTTCTTCCTCTTTGCTTCTTTCTCCCTCGTGTTCGATCGTCTCTTTCGTCCTCGAAGGGTTCCTTTTCTCACAGGGCAAACATTGTGTACCTTCCTCCTGTAACTCTGTGTAATTCGCCGCGAAAATGACCATTGTTATAAACGTTCAGGTCCGTCGTGTGCGGCCACTTTGCTCCGCTTGAACGAAAAGCGTGGTGAATACGGCGACAGCGTTTGGCCCGTATTGAGAAATTAGATTTATTTATTATTTTTGTTATGTTTATATGCTGCGTTTCACGCAGACATGCCGATGGTATAAAGAACAGGTGAATAAAATTGCGGAAGAAATGTTTCTTGTCTGATATGATAATATTTTTAATAAATAGGTATATGGAATTCTTATTTTTTATCGTAAACAGGATGTAATCGTGTAAGCAGTATGTTTAAATTGATTTTACACATAACCATTGTGAAATATATTTTTTCAACAGAGTTTCGTCTTAACACTGCTCGAGAATTCGACAAATTGCTGTACTATAAGCCACGCGAGGAAACTTTTTAAACAGGAGCAGCATTGTTCGATATTTTTCATTCGAGCAGACGTGTGTTGTATTAGATTTTTGTACGGAATTTTAAAATTTTGTGGAGTATTGAATATATTTTAAAATCTCCAGTATTTCTTCATTTTCTCATGTATTTCATATATCTTATATATCTTTTCATAAATCTTCATTTTATCATATACACACGTAGATTATCTGTTATATATATAAGATTAATATTTGACAAATTTATTAATTATTAATTGTTGTAATAAACATATCTCTTTTAATTACAAAGAGAAAATAGTTTAGTTTTTCTAGTTTTTGGATCCTAACCCTATTTTTTGTACTCGTTCGATGTTTCGTATAATATGGATTTATATAACGCGAGATTTTTTAGAAACTTAATAACCGCGTTATACAAGGATTACCTATATACATTTTTAATATCAGTTGATTTAATATTTAGTGCAAACTAATTTTTACATATAAAAGATTCTTTTTAACGAACAACGGTTATACCACCAGCAGTAATAAATTACAATAATTAATATCAATTATAATAATTACAGTATGCTATACTAAGATATAATATATTAACTCTTTATGGGACCGTGTGACTTAAAAGTTACAAACTAATGTATCTATATTTAAAAAAATTAATTTTATTTAGTCATCACTGTGCTATTAAATTTGATTACTGTATTACTACAGCAATACTATGATCCTTCCATAGCAATTATTAGTTTAAAAATTTTCAAATAAAAGTGAAAAACTGTAATCAATTTTTTCTCTGTAATAAATAAACAGAATTCAGGCTATAGAGGATTAAATACTCGATAGCATCTTACATATTTGATATTCTACGTTTCAGAAAAGATACATTTCTTTTAAACTTATTAAACATTTTTTTATTCCCAATTATTTCCAAGAAACGTTTGGTTAATTCAATTAAAAACAGTAGAAAGAAAATAGTTTAACTACATCATTTTTTAATTGAGAAAAGATTTTCATAACGATTTAAGGACAGTTCCCTCTGCTCTATCGAAAAACGACAGTATCGTAACGACGATCGTAAAAATCTGTAACACGAATTTCGAATTCAACTTAATGTTTTCGTTCTAAGAAAGCGGAATGACGTATCAACGTCCGGGCTGTTGATCGCATTAAGGACTATGGAAACTGTACACAAAACAAGAAAACGTTTGATTCGCTTGAATAGTACCTCCGACGGCAAATACAATTGTGGTATGCGTGTCGCGAAGTGAAAGAGGCGAACGAACATTGTATCGCCTCGGTCTCCGCAAAAATGTCCAACTAATTATATTTGTGCGTGTGCGAACACGTGTTTCACGCTTGTACGGACAGTCAATGGAGACTGTGACTATCGTCGAACAGGTTGGCACACGGTCCTGTCGTTGTACAAGAGAGGCTGGTACGCTTGAGAACAAAATGGGAGGAGACGAGGGCAAGAAAATGCTCATAGAAGAAGTGCTAGCACCGTTTAAAGCAGGATGCGAACAAACCGGCGCGTTCTAAGTGTAATTACCATTGGCGCAATTAATTTAGCTAAAGAGCCCCGGCATTAATTTACAATGCGAGTCTCCCTCTTTCTGATGCCCTCTTTTCCTCTATTTAATGCTCTCGTGAAGTGTAGCTGGCCGCATCGGCATTCCTTTCTCGCGATTCTTGTCGATGTCCTCTTGTAAATTTCAACAGACTTGTAAATCATTTTCAAGACATCGAGTTGTCAATGGAAATATTTTGAATATACTTGTGCATTGTAATAATGACAATTGATATTTATTTCTGTATCCTTTATGTACTACCTGCGCTACTTGCAGAACTTTTTAAAAGTGCAAAATTTGATTTTCAAGTTTTATATGATAATTGGTAAGAATACATTGGTCGTTTAATATTTGACTATAAAATGAAACGTGCAATAAATAGTAAAAATAAATAAAAATTAATAAATCGATGGTTGGAAATTTAAAAATGATTGATTAAGCGGAAGAAGGAACAGAATAGATAAATAAAATTTATTTTTAATTATATGTATGTGAATTTAAATCATTGAATATAGAGGTGTACAAAATATCGAAAAAATTTCCAGATTTTACGTGGGACGTAAATGATCTGGCATTAATGCAGTCAGCAAAAATTTTCAAATAATTTTATTTATTAAAAATATCTGTGCAATAAGCAAAGAATTATAATATTTGTTCCTTTGTAGCTTAATCTGTTTTGAAATTGCTATATTACTTTGTTTCTATACAAATTCTACAATTTTCTAAATTATATATATTTCTAAAGTTCTATAATTTTATGGAAACAAAGTAATTAAAATATTTTTTAGACACTTTAATCACTTTTAGGAATCTTTAAATTTGTGAAACATTAACATCTTTACTGACTGTACGATAGTGTTCTCTACGCTTGACTAACAGTGTCAGCTTTCTTCGAGTTTATAACTCTTGTTAAGCTTGTGGCAGATAGAAAGGTGGAACGTTCAATAGCTTAAAATTGCGGTCTCGACACGAGACCGATTCACCAATATTCACCACAGAACACGTGTCCCTTTTGCTTTTCTTCTTCGATCACCTGGTACTCGAAATATCAGCTGCCAGAAGATCGTTTCGCAAGTATTTTTCACGTTTCAATTCAAGCGAACTGCTTTGGAACTA
>SMSQ01024433.1:76336-89406 GCA_019453375.1 Ctenoplectra terminalis | reverse complement strand
GACTTTTTCAAGAATATCAAATAATTTCAAAACAAAACATAAATATAATTATATTGTTACACAACTTTTCGTGCATACATATAACTTATCCAGCCAAAAATAAAAAATAAAAATTCGGCAGTTAATGAGTTAAGCTTGATAACTTTGGTTCGTGTAATATTTTAGAAACCACTCGTCAAAATCCATTCTCCGTTCCTTGGGACAAGTATCGCAAAAATGTGTCTTTCGAGTGCAAAGATTCTAATTTCGGGTTTAAGTTTGCCAAGCATGCGAGCGGAAATTGTAAGCTCGAAACNCATACATATAACTTATCCAGCCAAAAATAAAAAATAAAAATTCGGCAGTTAATGAGTTAAGCTTGATAACTTTGGTTCGTGTAATATTTTAGAAACCACTCGTCAAAATCCATTCTCCGTTCCTTGGGACAAGTATCGCAAAAATGTGTCTTTCGAGTGCAAAGATTCTAATTTCGGGTTTAAGTTTGCCAAGCATGCGAGCGGAAATTGTAAGCTCGAAACAAAATTTATATACGAAAAATATACTAAATAAATCTCTACTAATAAAAATTGAACGATTCAAAGTAAAGTGAACTAATTATATTACAAAATATCTGTATCTTAATGCATCCATCGAAATGATCCAATCCAAGGTCCGTAAATCTACTGTTAACACTTTAACGACTGCTCACACATGTGTGTGATGCTACCGCCGAAGGTTGTTGGCCAGTACCACACTCTTTGTGTGATAATTTATGAATGTAATCAAATGTGGATATTGCTATTGGCTTCTATTTATTTCATCGCCACGTCTTTGATTTTAGGTAATTATTGCCTATTTTTAATTTTTAATTTTTTTAAATTATGGAGCAAATGTCGGCGCTCGTCGTGAATTTAATAAAGTTCTTTAAAATTAATTCTTCAAAAATATTGCCGGCCCCTGGCGACGTTTGACCGCGTAGACGTGCGGCCGTTAAAGTGTTAACATCGATTCGATTGTCTTGTGCGATCATGCAAAGCTACAATCGAAGCGCAAACAGATTCCATTTGTAACGGCGTTCTAATTCGACCTACGATACCCTGAAACGACATTTGATCGCGTGGCAACCCGACGTTGCATCACTTTTTCCGCTCTTTTCCGCTCGACAATGAGAACGTAAAGTACGAAGTAAGAACGTTCGCGCGTACAAATGGCGCCACTGCACTATCGGATGCATTCCGGAGAATCTTTCGAATCATACTTCATTCGGCCAGCTGACATCATTCTTTACATCAGCGAAGCAATCTCGATAAGTTAGAAAATTCCAGAGCGGCAGTAAAAGCAACAGTCGGGCAAAGAGACAATTACGCGAGCACAGGAAGTCGCCTACGCGCGAACACCCTTGAAACGAGGATCTAATTTAAGGGGAAACATATATCTGAAGCGCCCAAAATTGCGTCTGTCTCTGAGATTTGTTTTTGATGAAAATAAAGTCGGATTGAATGTATTTTTATGGTTCAAAGGATCATTTCATAAACAGCAATTGTGTAAGTAAAAGTATTGAAAAATAACAGCGAAACAGAAATTTTTAAAGCGTGTTTCGAAAATTGAATTTTGTGGTACTTTTGATTGAAATAAAAAAAGAAACAATTATTTGGTAAAATAGATGAATGAAATGTTGTTTTCGTTCAAATTCATTTTCAAGGTATTGATTTTTAGTGAAATAATGGCAATTTGAAGATTGAATTGCGCTTTTTTTGTAGGAAAAATAATACCAGAATGAATTAGTTTAAAAAGTTTTAGCAACGAAGGATATACAATTTTGTGTAGAATTTCGGATAATACGTATCAATTGTTTTTGCAGTATTTACAACACTGTTTCTGTAAACAATATCTGAAATTAATGAAAAAAGACAAAATTGCGTTAATATGTATAAATTTGGCATTCTTAGAAATTTGAATGTAAAATTTTCAGAGGATATTCTAAAAGAACCATACTTTCGAATACAAACATTTTTAAACAATCGATTGTTTGAACTCATTTATATGTATGTTTTCCCTTAACCTTAAAGTATATGAACGTTAAATTATTTCAACCATACGGTTTCAAATATCATTAATTTAAATTAAATATGAAAAATTAATAAGCTGCAGTTATCCACTGCTACATTTATTAAGAAAATTAACAACTAATATAAGGCAGCAAAGAAAATTGTCAAGAATCTTACAAGCATTAATAACATAAAAGTTCGGAAGTTCCATAGACTCCATCTTGGACTTTACGTCCCGAATATGGTTCCTCGGTATTAGAGAATTAATAAGAAGATTTTATGAGAAATTTATGTGTTTTAAAGAATTTATAATAATACGATAAACAATATTCATTTTGTATAAAATTTTCTATCAACTCATATTGTCTAGAATCTTGCATATTTGTGCATAAATAACCCCAAAAATACAGATGTCTCATAGACTCCATCTTGGATTTTATATTCTAAATATGGTTCCACGATAGTAGAGAATTTATAGTACCTTGTTTCATAGAATAATACGATAAACAACTCTTATGTTGTACAAAATTTTCTATCAACTCATATTGTCTAGAATCTTGCATATATGTGCATAAATAACCCCAAAAATACAGATGTCTCATAGACTCCATCTTGGACTTTACGTTTCAAATATGGTTCCTTGAAATTAGAGAATTTATAGTACCTTGTCTCCTAGAAAATTTATAATAGTACGATAAACAACTCTTCTGTTGTATAAAATTCAGTATCAATTTATATTACCCAGAATCTTGCATATTAATCCATAAATAATCTAAAAACACAGATGTCTCATAGACTCCATCTTGGAATTTACGTTCCAGATACGGCTCCTCGATACTAGAGAATTTATACCACCTTTTCTCATAGAAAATTTACGTTTTAATGAATTTATAATAATTCGATAAACTCTTATGCTGTATAAAATTCAGTATGAACCTATATTGCCCAGAATTTTGCATATTTATCCATAAATAATCAAAAAATACAGCAGTCTCGTAAACTCCACGAACTTTATGCTCGAAATATAGTCCCTCGGTGTTAGACGGTTAAAAAGGTGGTATAAAAATAAATGTATCGGATGGGCTTCGACGGAGTGATGGTAAATTGATTCTCAAGCGGCTCGTCGTAAGGTCAAAAGCCGTTCAGGAATCGCATTAACGAAGCCTACCACTGTGTCGAAGCAGCGACGAATCGCGCAATTAGTCCATTACCTCAATTACGCTCCTTATTATACGACGAGGCTTCGAGCTGCGCTGGCCACTTCGACGGCCTTCAAAGGGCAATTGTGCCATCGCTGTTCAACGATGATTTTGTAAGCCTGGATGTAATATTGCTTCGTGTCATTATGTCGTTATTGAAATTAGAATGTCGTGCGTGTGTTGTGATGTAGGGGTTAGGATTTGAGAATAAATTGAAATAATTTGTTGCTTCCTTGTTTGCTGTTGAGAATTTGTGATTTATATACTGATGAAATGCTGCTTTAAAATTATTTCTCGTGGTTAAATTATTTTCTCGACGCTGAGGATCTTGTTCGTGATATAATCGAGTATATTTACGTTTAGTAGTATGTTAAATATATTGCTATTTAATATTAGATCAATTTAAATTAAACAATTAAAACAGAAAGAGTCATAGAAAGTACGACCTAATAAATTTTTAAGACACTAATCTTTTTAAAAAAATTCGAACGGGTCTTTCCGGAATCTCTTGTCGCTAATTATTTGAATATTAAAACGACCGTTTAGTGGTCACTAATGACTTTAAAATACCACTTTAAAATAAAATTTATTTAAAGAAAGAAAAAATTCTATTTCATAAAACAACGTCTTTCTGTAACAAAATATTATTCAAAGAATGGTTATTTCTCAATATCTTTTAAAATAAATCAAACTGCCAAAAATAGCTCCAATGTCTTAACCAACATATTGTCTTCGTAAAAATTTATTCTAATTATACAATAATTATGATTGCATACTTTTTCAAAAAATGTAACAAAAAATTCATTCGCATATAGTAGAACACTTGTGAACAGAGATGCTAATAAAAAATCAGAGTTTATCGGAGCTCAAAATAAGAAACTTATGGAAATCAAAAAATACGGTCGGGTCAGTGACCCCGAAACAAAAAGGAGAGTTAAAACATGCAAATGCCAGACGCAAAAGGAACACCGGTAGAGAGCTTAATTTCCAAAATAATTAAAAATTAAACGACCATGAACCAACTGGTACGAAATGTCCGTGTCCGAGAAGAATATTAAGAACGGTGGGTTTAAACGGGCGCATTGTCGCGTCCGTTCCTTCTCCAACCGCGACGAATGGGACGTCGCGGCGCCGCGGCGGCTGGACGCGCGCAGTTCCGCCAACGGTTGACCGCGGTGAGATTTTTATGCGCGTCAAAGCGTTGACGCGAGGCCGTGAGTTATCGCGCTACAACCGAAATTAATTTTCCCGTCGAGAGGGAGAGGAGATACAACCTATGGCACGCGCGCGCGCGCGCGCGAGAGAGAGAGAACCGGCGGTTGAGCGCCGAGGCCGGAGCTTCCGGTCCACGAGTACCCTACTCCACGATTTTTTTGCGCTTCGAGACACGCAACATTGGGCCCTAGAATCGAAGGTTCTAGGTTCCAAGACTTTAGAATCTATAACCTTGAACTCCAGAATCTAGAACCTTGAACCCCAGAATCTAGAACCCTAGAACCCTAGAACTCTAGAATCTGGAACCCGAGAAACTACAGAATCCTAGAATTTTAGAACCCTAGAATCCTAGAATATAGAATCTAGAATCTAGAATCTAGAACCCTACAATCCTAGAACACTAGAATCTAGAACCCTAGAATAATAGAATCTAAAATCTAGAACCCTAGGTCCCTAGAACCCAGAAACTACAGAATTCTAGAACTCTAGAAACCTGGAATCTAGAAGCCAAGAATCCTAGAATCTAAAATCTAGTACCCTAGGTCCCTAGAACTCAGAAACTACAGAATTGTAGAACTCTAGAACCCTGGAATCTAGAACCCTAGAATCCTAGAATCTAAAATCTAGAACCCTAGGTCCCTAGAACCCAGAAACTACAGAATTCTAGAACTCTAGAACCCTACAATGTAGAACCTTAGAACCCTAGAATCTAGAATCCTAGAATTCTAGAATCTAGAACACTAGAATCCTAAAATCTAAAATCTAGAACTCTAGGTCCCTAGAAACCAAGGTCTCTAGAACCCTAGGTCCCTAGAACCCAGAAACTACAGAATTCTAGAAGCCTAGAACCCTAGAATGTAGAACCCTAGAACCCTAGAATCTAAAATCCTAGAACTCTAGAATATAGAACCCTAGAATCCTAGAACCCTAGAACCCTAGAAACTACAGAATTCTAGAACTCTAGAATATAGAATCTAGAAACCTAGAACCCTAGAATCCCAAAAACTCTACAACCCTAGAGTTCTACAAGATAAGAGCTTAAAGAATTTTAGATCTCTAAAACTCGAAAATTTGCGAACTCGAGAACAGAAACTTGAATACCAAGTACCAATAAATTTGAACATTACACTAACATCCCATTTCCACCGAAACAAAACGTCCCTAAAACACGAAATCCTTAAATATCGCCGGAATTTGACACAAAAGTACCTAAATCGGCCTCCAAAGACTATGCAATCCGACTCTATTATCATCCCGCGGTTCTTTTCACCGAATATCTCGTCAACAGAGGATTCGCGTTCCCCATTCGATCCACGATCACTCCAACCATCCTGCGACTGCAGAAATCTTGAGCCGCTGTATCAGATTATCTCGAGCTTAATTATTTGGAGGGATTCCGTTAATCCGGGTTCCGTTTCACTTAGAATATCTGATAAGCGGAGTCTGAAAGCTTCCGAAACCGTCTGCCACGGCCTTAAGTTTCGCGGCGTCTCGATTATTTTGCCACGGCCAGATTTCCTTGTCGACGCTGGTTAGCTAAACGCCGCGTCCTCCGGGCTAACGGATTTGTTGCTGAAGTTCCACGCGCGGAATGAAGCTATTAAGAGAACTTGCTCCTGTTTGTGAAGTTAATAAAGGGACATCGTATTCGCGCTGCAACGTGTCCATTGTTTTTCTTGCTTTTTGGCTGTCGCGACGATTTGAAGCGAGACGAGGAAACGTATAACCCTTTAACTGGGTACGAGTTAACTCGTCGATACAAAAATCCTCTTCGGCGCGTAAGACGAGACGACTCGTCACGAAACTTTGAAAGTGTCGCGTGTAGGTTTGTAATTTTTATCTTTATCTATCTCAGAGCGCGTTTTTATTAGGTAAGCTCCACACTTAAAAGAACAATTATCAGGGAATAAAAATTGTAACTCGATGGAAAATCTGTTGTTTCCCATGCTTTTCTTACTTTGTTAATAAAAAGCTTTGATAAGCTGATCGGAGATTTTTATATAAATTTATATCTTTGAACAGAAAATTATTTCACCTACTCACAAGAAAGTCTGTAATTTGAATATTCTGTGTATTTTTTTTATATCACCTGCAATACCCCTGATTCGGGTTTTCATGTGTCCTTTATATCACCTTTTGTGCAATTTTGCAGATTTAATTTTCCTATAAATATATAAAAATCCTCAATCTATCAATGAAATTTTTAACTAGTTGTTGCTTTGCATTTCTAAATTTTTTTTAAGTTCCACAAGACTACCGTGAAAACTTGAAATGTTGCTTTTGAAAGAAACAAAAATTATAAATATGTACTCTTTTTTATTCATTTAATCAATTTGCTTTGTCCTAAAATAAAAAGGAACTTTAACTTAAAATATAACCTCAAAAAAAAAACAATTACACGTGCCGCCATAGTGGCGCTAGTGGAGTGCAAAGTGTTAAGATGACTAAAAGTAAACAGGATTAGATTCTATCTGTGTTAAGTTTGAGATAAATCTAGGTTTGGTTTGATCTTCGGCTATGGTTTGAGCTAAGCGTGAACTACACTGGATTAGCCAGAATTGGCCCCACGTTAAGCCAGAGTTAGATCTACATCCTAGGTTAGGTCTGTCCCGGTGTAATTCGAATTGAGGTAGGTCCATGACGCAAACTATGTGCCTAGTAGTCTAAACTAGAACTATCTACACGTGCGTTCAGGTAGGCTCGGGTTAATTAAATGTAACTTAAACCAGGTATCTGGTATGAATGTAGGGTCTAGATTAAATTCTAATTGAGTTTATAATCAACGTAAATAAAGCTAGCACAGAGGTCTAACTGGAACTAGGATTCAACCGAGCCTCGATTAGCTTCCATTTAAGTTAACTTTGATCTAGCTTTAAATTAGTCGAAATTATGCCTTCATTGTGCTCGTATTCAATCTAAACCGCCTCTGAACTCCAGTCACACCGAAACCAGATCTATATCGTCCAATTTTCATAATCAAATCGTGATCGGGTTCAATCTCAACTGACGTGGGACGTTCGGTAACCCGAAAATTGAAAAAAATTTGAAACTTTGCTGGTTTAAGAGTCCAACTTAGCTCTCTTACCCGCTTTGTGATTGGTCGGTCTCTTTCGTTAATAACTCGTTAACCCATTGACTGCCAGGCATATTTAGAGCGTCTTGCTCTGGCTTCCAAGATTTCATTTTAAAGAATACATGAAATTTCACAAAATATTGTAAGGATTTTAGGTTGTCGACGGGTGTCTTCATAAATACTCAACAATGGACACTGTCTTATGAACAGTAACTATTTATTAACTAATGGCTATACTCGATGTTACAATGTTCGCTCTCTAATTCTTCTCTAGACTCTCCTTTACTCAACTCTGACTACTCTCCGACTACCCTTGCACGCATTTTCTCCATTCATTTATTCCCTGATTCTCTCTTCTTCTATTTCTCAATCTCTTTCACTCCGCTCAGGCATTCCCAGAAACTCCTCGGTCACACGATATTCCCTGTCACTCGGTCCAAATACTCTTTTCTCGCACCTCTATCGCTCGGCCCAAGCACTCGTCCCTCGCACATCTATCGCTCGGCCCAAACACTCGTCTCTCGCACCTCTATCACTCCAGATTAAACATTCACACCTCAGATTTACCATTCCCACGATATAATAATATTAAGTTACCGATATAATATTGTAATGGCATTTAGAGTAATTTTTATTGAAAAAAAAACACTAATAATTCTTAACTCAAACGGCCATAATTAATCTAAAATTGCAGCACATGCTACGAGATATCTCGCAGTTGGCAGTCAATGGGTTAACAAATCTGATCTAGACATTTTCGCGAAGGAAAAAGTTTCTTGAAATCATTTCAGGAATCAGACCTTGTCAAGGACAGACCCGGACGAATCCCGGCTATTTTTGAGAACGATTATTCCCACATTTGGCACGTTATTAGTTTACGACCTAGAAACCGACGAATATTTCGGTGTTCGTCGTTTCCTGCTCAATAGCAAATCGACGTATCTTAATCTTTACCACCGATGACTGACGCGCGTGCACATCAGCCGCTAACTTTGACAACACCGTTACTTATTATTATAATTGATTACTATTCCGATTACCTATTCCTCCTAATCAACAAATTCTACAAGATCGCACGGCTCTCGAGAAATGACGAACGAACACGAGAAGTCTGAAGATAAAGGAAGAACGTGGCGCCATTAAACGACGGGACAACAGGAAGAGGGCCGAGGCAAGGAACAGGGTTGCGGTTGCACTTGTGCCCGCTTCGGTACGCTTCGGGGTGTCAGGCGGGTCGTGTCGCGCGGAGAAAACGAGACGCGGCTTTGCCATTAGCCGACACCCGTCGTGCAACGCGACTGCCACTCTCTCTTTCTCTCTTTCTCTCTTTCTCCACCATTCTTTCCCTTATCTTCTCTCCTCTCTCCGCTGACCGTTGCACGCTAATTGGCAAACATCGGCCTGGCTCGCTTATCGCGATCGGCCGGCGATTTTTGCAAATTACGACGCTCGTCCGACGCCGCGCGAACCAACCGAGCCAAGATCTCCGATACCGTGTCTGCTGATATCGAAACGATCCCCTGTCCTCTCTCCGATGCACGCGACACGCCTCTGTTCGGCCTTTTTTTTTTTCTTTAAACCCTCCTCCATCTACTTCGATGGTTCTTCTTCTTGTTCTTCGTTGTCCTCGTACTTTGCACTTACGTGTTCTTTAGCGGAGGGAACGATGTTCGGGTTTGATGCGGGGTCGTGCGAGGGAAAGTCGAGAAGTTGAGCGATGGTTGAGAAATTAACACTGGAACTACCGGACCGGTCAAAATCTGGTTCGTAATTTTTTGTAGAAATTTTATAACGTCGTAATGATATACACTGCGGTGCACCTAAATTTTTAACTGTTCCAGAATTTAGATTGAAAATACAGAAATATTGATTGTTAAAATTAAAAGTGTATGAAAAATAATCAACTTTAAATTAATTTTTATTTAAATTCTCCTTTTCTACAATACGATACAATCAGAAGTCTGAATTTTCACTGTTGCGTAACAATAGCACCGCATCGATAAAATCAATGATAAACAATTTTAATATCTCGTAGGACCACCTTTTTTTCTAATTAACTCGAAAATTGTGTCTGGAACGCTATCGATAAGTTTCCGAAATATATCTCTACTTATTTCGTTACTTATTTTTATTATTGCATTTCTAAATTAGGAAATAACAACGCCGGTGCTATAGTTACGCAACGGTTGAAAATCACATTTTCTATTATATCGTTTTGTATAAGAGGTCAATTTAAATGTGATTTAGTCTACAGTTCATTTTTCTCATACTTTTTCAATTTCTACGATTAATTCTTTTGCACTTTTAATCTAAAGTCTAAAACAGGTAAAAATTTAGACGGTGCTATAGTTATTCACCGCAGTGTAGTTCGGGGGATTTTCTATGATTTTATTGGGAAAGATGTATAGGAAGAATTGTTACCCTTGATACAGGTATCTGAAAAGATACCTTTCATTTTATTTTCTTTGGTACAAGTTTACTTTTAGACTGGAACTACCAAAGTGGTGATAATGACCCATTCGTAATTTTTTACAGAATTTTTGTAAATTAACGACGCTGTATGTAAAAGTAAGTTTAACGGTTTGGCTTACGATTTCTTCAATCTTCATACGGATTAATGCTTCGTGCAATAGTTATTCACCGCTTTGACACTCTGTTAAACGCAAAGTATTGAAATATGACACGTATTTTGTATTTGTTAATTTTCAGTCTTGTAAATTTAAGTTACAGTTAAAGTTACAATTGAACTTTATCAGAAATATTGTGTCTTTGTTGTATTTTATCCAGAATCGGCATTATTTTGTTTTCCTTTGGCCAGATTTTCCGCGATTTTCTATTAAAAATATGGATCAACTTTTGTCTGAATTGCATTATATATTATTTTATATGTTTTCCACTTTGATTTCTTCGGTAGAAATAAGTATACTTTAATCGCCGGTAGTTCTGGTGTTAATATCGGAGAAAATGAGTGGTTGGCAATTTTTCTGTAATTTTAAGAATTTTTTCCGATTTTCTGTAACGAATATAAAATGTAGTGTTCATAATATATGCAAAATTCTTTGAGTTAGACCCTCAACGAGACCCTAAACGACGCCTCACCGCGAGTGACAAGAGTATCGTTTTGATACGCGCAACTGTGAATTAGCTGCCAGCGCAAGTGGTTAACGCATTCGCGACCAGTGGTTTTCGGGTGAGACGCTCATAGTCAAACACCGCACATAATTTCCGAAATTCTATAGGTGAGTACCGCAAGGGTAGATCATTCAAATGTGCGTGAATATAAAAAATATTGCTTCTTGATATGACGCTTATAATCATTCGTTTAAAATTGGAAAGAAATTAAACGTTACGAACGCATGCCGAGTCACGGTAATTTCAGGCCAAAATGAATAACGACGAATTCCATTCGTCACGACAATCGAATTTCTTTGTATTACAATTAAATAACATAAATTTCTTTATTTTGCAATAAGAAAACTTGTTCTACTTTCAGACACTTCTTCTTTATTATTTTATTATTTTATTAAATTTAATTTAAATTAAATCGTACGTCAAGGAGTTAAAGAAAAAAAACATGATCGAAAAAAAAATGTATCCTATTATTTCGTCATTTCTCCACGCAATCCTGTAAACTCGTTTGGTCGTTCAATGAATTTTTCGATTTCGCCAAGTATTCGCGAGGAAAGTGACTCTGTCAGAGGTTCTTTAAATAGTTTAACAGGACGTATTTGTGCGACAAAAGATAGGACCGAGAAAAGTTTAATGTTCGAGTGATCCAGTTCGGTATAAGAAGAGACAGAAGGAACAAAGTGATCGTAAAGGTTTCATATTTCTTTCTGCTTGTTTGTTGGGACTTTGTAAGAAAATCTCGTAAAAGCTCGACTTCCTTGACTTCCGTTCTTTTTGTCTTTTTTTTTTTTCTTTTCTTCTTTTTTTCCGTTTGTGAAGTGGATATCGTCTGATTCGGAAGTAGGAACTATTATTTACTTTTTAGAAAATATTCTCGAGTCGAAGGTTCGGATCAAGAGATGCTTAAGGGAAAGTTTAATATCCAAACGCTCTACTTTGAAATAAAATTACAGAAGTTTCAGATATCTCCGTGCCCGTTCTACGCGAAACGGGATTTATATAAAAATACGAGGAACATTGTTAATATTACACAACTCGTTTAACGCGATGCATTTCGAGTAACAGTCGTATCAGCTTTCTCTGTTACCTCATTTAACGGTATTCTGTTTTCGCAAATAACGCTTGTGTAATAAAATATCGTACGAAATCTTGTATTCTCTGATGGAGAAATTATAATCCTACAGAACTGTGATAAAAAAATCAACGTAACGGAAAGATAATTAAAATCTTTACCGACTGAAGACTTTGGTGTAAAAATTGGGTTAGTCCGGATTTTTTAATTTTTTGGAAATTGAATAAAACAATCTATAATGTAAAAAAATATACAAAATTTTAAAAATTAAACGCTACACCTGTGCACTTAATTTCGTTTAGGCATTTCGTTTAGGTTGATTTCTTCAAAAAATAATACCTTATAATTCATTACTGACAATTGTGAGTTCTATTAAAATCGCAATAAACAGAGATAACACTTTTCTCTGCAGGTCTTTACAATTTTCTTCTTAATTTTTTAATTATTTTGCGACCAAATATTTTTTCAATTAGTAGATTTCAATTATTAGACCAAAATCAGCGTGGCGTTTAACGTGTTGAAGTAAACTTATTTGTAGCGAAGGAATCAATACGAATCGGATCAAACTAAAAATTGAGTCGAAAGAAAGATTTCTAAGCTCAAAATAATTTTTTGAAATTAATATTCCAATTAGATGGGTACCAATTACGAATTTGTAATAGAACTTTAACTTCCTAAATTTCTACTTATTTTTTCTTTTTTCTCTATCTAAAAAAAATCAGATTCGATAAAATATTCAATTGCAACATAAATTCGTTCACTTAAACTCTAAATTCCTACTATTACATTTCACTATCGAAAGAAAATCGGATTCGGAAAAACGTAATTCAGAATCGGATTAAACCCAATATCAGCGAACATTCAACCACTATTAAAATTTCTACACAAAATATTAACCTTCTCTAACAACTGTAAACACCGTCCTACAATCTCTGCTGCTAAAAGCACAAAAAAATATAAACTAATAAAACAACAAAGTGAAAAGAAACACTCGCACACAAAACTTGAAACATTTAGAAATTCAAGCCAAAGAAAACAGATTTAAAAAAATGGTAACGCCTCGTTAAGTCGCAAAACAAAAAAAAAAAGAAATGGCTTTCTAGATCGGTGCAGAACTGTATCTTGAAAACGACGCGTACAAAACGGAGTGAAATTCAACGGTGAACAGAGACGTGTCGCGCTTTTCGAGGGTGCGCCTCGTAATTTTCCGTGCATCGATTTCGAGGCGGAACGCGGCGAATTATGCACGCGGCGGTGGCTCCAAAAAGCGAAAAATCGCTGGAAACGCGTAAACCGCGTCGGTCCCATTCTCTCTGTTCCTCTTTCTATTTTTTTTTTTTTTTTTTTTTTTAACG
>SMSQ01024433.1:41961-75858 GCA_019453375.1 Ctenoplectra terminalis | reverse complement strand
TTTTTTTTTTTTTTTTTTTTTTTAACGTCGGCCTGTTTGGCTCGAGTTCAGAGAACTGGTCGCAAAAATTATCGTTGTTATCGGATCGCTGGGCACGATAACGGTCTGTCCCCAGGTCGGAAATCGGTTTTTGCGCGACCAATTAGATGCGCGACCGCGATAAGTCGCGATGGAAGCACGCGCGGTAATTAGATTTTCGCGAAACGCTGATCCACCTCGGCGGCCGGCATTTACGCAATAATTGTTAGATATTGACGCGTTTGGCTGCCATCGTGGCCATTTTTATGTGACAAGCTACGTTCAGCGTTCTATAATGATTCCATTCTATGTTCGTTGAACACTAGGTGCTCGTTTCGTACCGATATTGCTGAGAATTGGGTAAACGATTAAACGAATTGCTGATAATCTAGTAGCAGTGTGAACAAACTTTTCATCAATTAATGATTTTAGCGATCATCGACGAGTGTGTTTGCATCAGTATGGACCTGTATTTATATTGGTCTGTTTTCATCATTTGGACTTGTATTTTTTATTCTACAAAATGTGGAATTTTTTAATTAAGAAATGGGACTTATATTATTTTTTTCATTTTGGTATGTAGATTGAGGATTTTTATGTGTTTGTGGTGAGATTTGAAGAGAAAAATATATAGAATGCAGATAAGGTAATTTCGTAGACCAAATGTTATAAATATAAATATTAATATTATAAATCTATTTTTTTTCTACTAAGAATAGAATATTGTAAATGTATTTTTTTTCTACTAAGAATAGAATATTGTAAATGTATTTTTTTTCTACTAAAAATAGAATATTATAAATCAATTTTTTTACTACTAAAAATAGAATATTATAAATCAGTTTTTTTACTACTAAAAATAGAATATTATAAATCAATTTTTTTCCTACTAAAAATAGAATATTTAAATCTATTTTTTTTCTACTAAAAATAGAATATTATAAATCTATTTTTTTCCTACTAAAAATAGAATATTTAAATCTATTTTTTTCCTACTAAAAATAGAACGTTATAAATGTATTTTTTCTCTTCTAAAAATAGAATATTATAAATCTATTTTTTTCTACTAAAAATAGAATATTGTAAATGTATTTTTTTCTACTAAGAATAGAATATTGTAAATGTATTTTTTTCCTACTAAAAATACAATATTATGAATCTATTTTTATAAATAAATTATAAATTTATTTTAGCAAACACATTTCTTTTAGTTTACAGTTCAACAAAATTTACAATCCATTGATTCTTTTAAAGAAAAAGAGCCATTATTCCTCAATTTACCCCTGACAATCAAAAATATATAAACATAACTAAAAATATGTTACGGGTTATAATATTTTCCGAATAAAACAATTGCCCATCTAGCTTACAATTTTTAAATTACATTACATTACATATTCATAATAAATGAATTCATAAAAATTCGTAATAAACTTTTGCAATATTCGTCCAGGTCGTTGTTATTCGACACATTTCCTATACACGTTTGCTTCGAGTTTAGAACTCTGTTATCGGAAAGCTACAGTATTTGCGCATTGAATTGGGCCAACTCGCAAAAATATAAATTTTCAACCATGCCGCAGGTAACACGCGACATAATCGTAAAACATTAAACCTGGTCTCAACTCAATGAGTAAACGCTACTAAAATCGAACGATAAAGTGTACTGTACAGAACAGCGTCTACGTTTGCGGTTATCGACATAATGGTTAACGGAACATGAACTGTAAACAAAATACGAGTAAGCTACGAACGAAACATAAAGGAAGCGTTATATTTCCGATGCGACCGGTGAAACATTCTCCCCTTCGATCCCCTCTTTCTCTCTTATTTTGGAAGAAAGAAACCCAAAAAATTATCCTGCATACAGCTCGTAATAATTTTTAACCAGTTAACTGTGGCGATCTCTTTAAAAAACGCGCACAAGTGTGTGTCGCGATAATCAAGCAACGACGGGTATAGTTAGCTCTCAGGAAGTTATGAATCCAACTCAAATTATTTATAATTTTTATTTGTTTGTTCTACTTCGTCTTGATCTCTGAACATTTTAAAAATATTAAAATTTACGAATATAATTTAGTTTTGGCCAAAATTACGATTTAAATATAAAATTGTAACAAAGTTTCACGCATGACGGATATAGCCGTCGTGACACAAAATTCTGCCACATCTCCATCACGGATATAGTCGTCAAACACACTTAACTGGTTAATTCTTTGGGGCACGCTGGGATTAAAAGTGCCCCACCTTTTCGATGCACCGTAACGCATGGTGGGACATTTTTAGTCCCACCTTGATTTAGGAAAAAGGATGTGCTTTAATAAGTACCATTCATGAACCCATGTGGCACGGTGGGACTATTTGAGTCCGATCCTATAACAACAAATTCAATCGAATTACTATTATTTTTTTATGTTTATACATTATGCGATTCCTTTATTAGTAAAGATATACCAATTTTGTTTCATTTAAAACGCAATCTGAGAATTGCGCAAAGAGTTAAACGGCGAAGGTATTAACCCTTCGTACTCCGTGCGATTCTTTATTACTGAAGAAAGTTCTATTGCTTGTGAAAGTACTTCATTTATTTTATAAATATCCTTTTTCCTCTGGTAAACGAAACATAAATTTTTAATTTCGTAAATTATCATGGTGCGATATCTTTGGAAATCGAGGGTAATCGAGTTGAAAACAGAATGTCTCCGTAGCGGAGCCAAAGGAGCGCTAAGGGTTAACACGTTGTCGCACACTTTTAATTTGACGATCGTGCTCAGAAACACATTTTTTTTTTCAATTGTTTACGACTGCATAAGAAAACGCATAAAAGAACAACTAATATGCTGTCTGGCATGCAATACATTTTTTTTCGGTGTATTACTCAATAATTAACAAGTGTATGCGTTAGAACACTTCGTACCAACGCTGTTCTTTTTTTTATCGATTAAAATGTGCACGACGGCTATAGCCGTCGTTTGCCTACATATCGCCAAAGATCGGACGGCTATAGTCATTTGCGACAACGTGTTAAATACGAAACAATAAGAACTACTTAGAATAAAAACCATAATCTGTTACTCACTCCAACCCTCTGCGTGGCAAAAAATTATTTTCCACTCGAAGAAAAAAGATTCAAAGATCCAGCGAAAGGTTGTCAACTTACCTGAAACAAAGGAAGAAAAATAAAAATATATAAACGATCGTGCAACAAGTAATGAAAATTCGAGGAACGCTGGAAACGAGTGAAATTAAAGCGGCGCAAAGGTTGTAAGGACACGCATGAGGCATTATAGGTGTATATTATAAACGTAACACGCTGTTGCGTCGCGACGAAACGCGTCGGTGGCTCCGAGAGACTTTAATAAAAAACGCATTACACGCGTCAGGTGATTTTATCCCAGTTTCGTTTCGCCTTCGGTGTACGTAAGCCAGCTTGTACACAAGAGAACGAGAGAACCAGGACGGGGTTGGATATTGCGATCCCGCGATACATGGAGGGTGTCCCCTTCAATTTCGCGTGTCTCGGGGACTAACAGATATCATCCTGTAAATAGAGAGCATCGTCGCGGCCGATATTTACTTGGTGTTCGCGGTCGCCATCTTGTCGTGCAATTGGCGAACGTTCCTCTTCCGCTTGTCGTGGTTCCATTTCTCTTTCTTGATTATTAACCTTTTGCACTCGAGAGGTGACTCTCACTCGCCATTTCGATTAACCCTCTATAGCCCGAATTTTGTCTGCTTATCGGAGATAAAATTACGATTGATCACAGTTTTTCGCTTTGATTTGAAAATGTTTTAAGTAATAATTACCGTAGATGGATCGTGGTGTCAATAATACAGTAATCAAATTGAATAGTGCAGTGATAACTAAAGAAAATTAATTTCTTAAAATATAGATACATCAGTTTGTAACTTTTCACAGTAGAACTACCGACGATTGAAGTATACTTATTTCTACCGAAGAAATCATAATGAAAGGTATATAAAAAAATACGCAATGGGAGGGAAACAAAGCTTAGTCTACATTTTTAACCCTCTATAGCCCGAATTTTGTCTGCTTATCGGAGAAAAAATTAGGATTGATCACAGATTTTCACTTTGATTTGAAAATGTTTTAAGTAATAATTACCGTAGATGGATCGTGGTGTCAATAATACAGTAATCAAATTGAATAGTGCACTAAAGAAAATTAATTTCTTAAAATATAGATACATCAGTTTGTAACTTTTAAATCACACGGTCCCATAAAGAGTTAGAATAAATTTTCTTTTTCCAAAAGTTAATCTTGGTCCACACGTTATTTCCAATTAATTACACCCTGAACAGAAAGAAAAAACAGAAAGCTACGACCTATTAAACAGTGTATACATTTTTCTGGGACACTCTGTACATTTAAGTACGAATGAAAATTGGAATACGAAGTTTTCGACAGGAACAAGATTAAAAATTCCGCTTCATCCTTAGCCTTTGGCAAACTTATAGACACGAATGATCTCGCCTCGAGTCAGCTTTCAATCTCGATCCTTTCGGAGAAGGACTCAGCTCGTGTGTCGTCGAATAAAATACGCGGAAGGTGAGCACGGCCCGATGCTCTTTCAGCGACTTCTCCAAGAGTTTTGGCGACGTATCGAGTGGCGAGGAAAAGTAGCGGCTCTGCGTGTGTAACAGTTTCACTCGTCGAAAAGTTACCAAGTCCTGGGTTCATCATATCGAAGTTCTGTGGTACGTGCAAGAAATACATTTCGCGTTTTCGTATCCGACTCCTTCCATCGTCCGTTGGCTGGCGTCTCTATTAAGGGGTTGTTCGTTACAAAATCATGAAGCGAGAGAAATCGCGCGACATCAAAGCGGGAGAAAAGTTTTCGAAGCGGTGGATTCAAATCGAAATACACGCTGAGTTAATTTGCGCTCTCGGTTATTGCGTCTGCCTTCTACGATATTGTGGCAGGAATTATTAAAGCGAGGTCCCGGTGATGGAGGTTTAAAGGGAAATATAAACGCTTATCGTAGAAAAATGTTTGCCAGCTTCGTGGTATTTCTGGAATTTTGTCAGACTTTTTAGAAAAGGAATTTCTACGAGTTTATCGTTGATTTTAGGAATCATTTCAAGAATCTTTCAAGATTCACGATTTTTTAAACACTTAACAATTTTTTTCCGCAGTCCACAGTTTCGTGCGTTTGAAGATTTTTAAATATTTATAATAAGATTTATAAGAAGATAAATAGATTTTAAGATATTTATATTTTGTACAATTGCAGGATCTTTGAGAAAAAATTCCACCATTTTTAAGATTTACGGTTCATTCGGTAAATTATTTTAATTGGTGCCTTAAAATACCGATTGTTCGTTTTATTTTAAATCGATAGATTTTTATCAACAGAGATTTAGTGATACATTTTTAATATATAAATTTCATTTTGGGCCTACATTTTGCTCATTCACATTTGTTACGTTTACACATGAAATCCGAAATCCATTAAATCGACGATTAAAGCAAGTCTTAAGATTCTGAGGACTCTCAAACTTTTAAGGAACTCCGACATTTCTAAGACTTTTGAAACTTTCGAAAATAAAAACAGTTTCAAGACGTTAAAGATCTCGAATCTTTTCAAGACACTCCCGTTCATAAATCATCGGACGCTTAAAAAAAATGTTAAATAAAGAAAAATTTGCAGTTACATGCTTCGTACTGTTATTTTTAACAATTTTTGTGTTACACTTGCTTGCTATTTATAATAATATAATAATATATAATATTTAAAATTAGACTATTTTGAGACCTTACTAAAATTTCATTTCCATAAACATTCTATTATCGCTAAACCTACGGACGATTAAATTACACCTATTTGCATCAAAGAAATTAGAATAATAAATACTTGAAAAAATACACAGTGCGCCAGAAAAAAATCTTCAACCATATATTCTGCAGAAAATCATAGAAAATACTCAAAAGTGCACCTTTAACGATTTATAAAATTTGCGTAAGACCCTTTGGTCTTTAACACTAGATTCACGGAACCCGTCGAATTGACGGATTTAAAATTTCACGCTTTAATGTAACAACTCTGCGCGCCGAAAATGCACCCTTAAAATAGAACTTGATATAAAAAATGTACCAAATGGATCGCTGTTAACAAAAATCTACGGATTTTAAATTAAACGAACTGATGCTATTGTAAAAAGCTTAATTTGATTGTACCCGTTAAAACGATTCAATTGGTGCCCGTAAATCTAATATTAACAAATTGCTGACCGGGTCTTTTCGCATCTTTATTGTTTTCACGGCGCACTGTTGGAAATCTTGTAGTGTAATTATTTGCTCTGCATACCTCGAGTTGTGTCTCGCTTATAAGACCGGCCAAGTTTCGTTCTCAGTTGTAAAAATAATTTCAACGACGATCGAACGCACCAATGAAGAACCTTTTACTGAAACAATAGCCGGACAGATGAGGTGAATTTTCAGAAAAGTTGCCGGTCAGCGATGCGTTAATAAACTAAAATTCTCATCCCCACAAGATTCAGGAAATCGCAGTAAAATCGCCGAAACTCATCACAATCCTGCCGAAACAGTTTTCCAACCCTCTAACAACACCTAGCAAAGAAATACAGGAGAACAGACCCATCAGGCCATCGCACCGCCCGACCACAACTGAAATCTCACCAACCACTTCGCGCTCTGAAACAACCACTCGGTCGTAACCTCGTTTTCCATCATTTTACCCCACGGTTACTCCAGCCCGTTCGGCCAAGAATCCTACGAGATACACGCCGCCATTCGGCCTACAAATTGAGGCGAACAAAGAAACGGCTCTAAGGATGCGAATAACCAGCGAAGCTCAGACGACTCGGTAATATACGATACTCCTTGACACCAGCCTCGGGATATTAAATAAAGAATCCCCCTTAGACCGGAGCGAAACCCTGGGGCAGCGTTTCGTCGATTACCGATCATCCCTCCGCGTATTCCTCGGCAGACGAGACGCCGAGACGAATATCTGCCGATATTACGGCCCTATTCATGCCAACTTACCGAATATCCTAACAACGTATTACGCGAGTCGATTCCATTCCAAGTGTCGTCGATTCTGTCCCCTATTTTTCGCTCTGTGTATCCTCTACGGATCTTTGTGAGCTAAGAAGGGAGAACGGGTATCGCGATTTTAATTATGTTTGAGAACGATGGCGGAGAGCAGGCGAAAAATTTAGATTCATGGTTGACGAGGGTTTAATTCTCGGATTCGGGACGATGGTGGTTCGAGGGTAACTTTTCAGGGTCAGGTTGTGATGTTTGGGTAGGTGGATGAAGGATAGGAGGAGGCGGGTTGATGGCGGAGCTGGAAATTAAAGTGATGAAAGCGATTTAATAACTTGTGGTTGGCGAGATTGGTTTGCGGAAGTTAATGTAGGTTTCTCTGGGATCCTTTTGCTTTTTCCTTAGCTTGAATTACTATTTCTGTCGCTTCTGCTGCTTCATTTCCATGCGAGGTATTACAGCGATCTCGGGATCGGGGAAATTTTATTACGAGCTTTACGCGAGACAGTTTTTTGGTTAGATGTGTTGAATTTGTTGGAACGAAGAATTGTGGACGTTAACACTAGATTTACGGAACTAGTCGCAGTTCGGATTTCGCAGTTTGAAAATTTGACGCAGTTCAGATTTCGCGCTCAAGTTTAACAATCATGTGTGCGGGAAGTGTAAACTCAAAATGAAATCTATATAGAAAAATGTACTAAATAAATACGTGTTTATGGAAATCTATTAATTTGAAGTAAACTGGACTAATGATATTGGAAAAAATTTGTGTTTCAGAGTACCCATCGAAATGATCCGATCGATGACCGTAAACCTAGTGTTAACACTCCATGGGACCGTGTGACTTAAAAGTTACAAACTGATGTATCTATATTTGAAAAAATTAATTTTGTTTAATCATCACTGTACGATTAAATTTGATTACTCTATACTCGATACTACGATCCTTTCATAGCAATTATTAGTTAAAAAATTTTCAAATAAAAGCGAGAAATCGTAATCAATCGTAGTTTTTTCTCTAATAAGCAGACAAAATTCAGACTATCGAAGAGCGTAAATACGCGCGTTTGAAAATGAAGCACTCATCTGATAAAAGCGTGCATAGACGTTTTCTGTAGCATAGAATTATTTATGTTTTTATTGTATCAACAAAGACAGTATTGATTAGTGTTTCGAGAGCTCTTTCGATTCTGAGAGCACCGTAGTGAAATGTTTATTGTGGTTTCATTCTTTTTTTTGTTTATTGGTATCGCTTTTTTTTATATAGAATAAATGCTATTTGTTGTACTCAAATTGAATTCAACAATGTGTGCAATCAGCTTCGATGAAAAACAAAAAATAAAAAGGTACAACGATATTTTCGAGCTATTTTGCTTTTTCTTCGTTGCTTTTATTTTTTATTGATAATAAATGCTAACGACCGTATTATAATCGAACTCCACAACGTGCAATCAACTCGAATCCAATTAAGCAAACAACCTGCAATATTTTTGAATAGTTCCATTTTTTGCTTGATTATTTTCATTTTTAATTTAGAATAAATAGTGATTACTGTACTTGAATCAAATTCCGCAACGTGCAATCAGCTGTGATCTAACAAAACTAATAAAACATGCTTATATCTTAGAGAAATTTCAATTTTCCTGCATTATTATCATTTTTCAGTAATAATAAATACTAATTAAGCTACACAGTGAGCAACCAACTCAAATCCAATCGAACCAACAATGTACATCAATATTTTGTAGTCAATTTATTTTTTTCTTCATTATTCTTAACTTTCTTTTATAATAAATCAAATTCCACAATATGCAAATTAACTCTGACTCAACCAAACCGATAACTTACACGCATATTTCTCAGTAGCTTAATTTTTTATATAATGTATTTAACAATAAATACACCAATACTTAGGAATTATTTAATTCTTCTCTTATTACTATTTTTTATTCAAATCAAACTCCACAATGTCCAATCAATGGAAAATTAATAACATTCATCAATATTTCAGAGAAATTTCATTTTTTTTTTTCGTATTATTCACATTTTTTATCAATATCTATCCTTTTAACTTTAATAAATTTATTCTTCCTTCATTACTCTCATTCTTCACGAACAATAAACATCAATCACCGTATTCAAATCAAACACCGTAATACTCAATCAACTCAAACCCAACCAAACCAACAAGATACACCCATATCTTTCAGTAGCTTAATTTTTAACCTTATTATTCTCACTTCTTATTACCATTAAATTATTCAATTCTTTCCCGATCACTCTCAATTTTCCTCAACAACAAATACGAATCATCATATTCAAATCAAACTCCACAACGTACAATCAACCCGCAATCAAACCAAACCAACAACTTACAACACCTTGGACCTACTTCATTCTTCCTTCATAATTCTCATTCCTCGCGAACAATAAACCCCAATCACCGTATTCAAATCAAACACCGCAACACTCTATCAAACCCAACCAAACCAACAAGATACACCCATATCTTTCAGTAGCTTAATTTTTAACTTTATTATTCTCACTTCTTATTACCATTAAATTATTCAATTCTTTCCCGATCACTCTCAATTTTCCTCAACAACAAACACGAATCATCATATTCAAATCAAACTCCACAACGTACAATCAACCCGCAATCAAACCAAACCAACAACTTACAACACCTTGGACCTACTTCATTCTTCCTTCATAATTCTCATTCCTCGCGAACAATAAACCCCAATCACCGTATTCAAATCAAACACCGCAACACTCTATCAAACCCAACCAAACCAACAAGATACACCCATATCTCCAAGTATCCCTCGAATTAATTATCAAACACCATCACCCACCCTTTGCGAAGCATCCTAAACAGTTGCAAGGCTTTCAAAGAACTCTTCCGCTTGTTTTCTTTCAATTATCGTCAGCCGGCTAATAGAGGCACGAAATCTGCTCTTGCTTTCAGTCTAAACACCCAAGAACCGACGATTTCGCGCGTCTTATTACTATTCTTTCCCCAGAACCGGAACCGAACAATTCCAGGGCGCGAGAACAACCCCTCCTTCTCTTTCATTCTGCAACGACAACAGACGTGGAATAGACAGAGCGACGAGGACAATGCTTGGCTCCGACGAAATTGCTCGAGATCTGGAATGCTAGCTTCTGAGTTAACGTCGAAAAGCTTCTGAGTGACTTGCTCGGGGTTTAATCACCGGCAGAAACTTCACTAATGGCGGCTGCAAAGTGCTCGCGAACGAACTCGATGCCTCTCTCGCCCCTCTGTCGCCTCTTTGTCGCCGAAAACTTCTACAAACGCGTGCACGCGTTTACCTTCGACCGTAAAAAGGAGAATCGGGATCGTTCGTCTTGAGGAGCCAGCGTGCCGCGGCTTGATAAGCGAACCGGGGAGCTTAGAAGACGAGTCTGCAACCGGAACGCTAGGATTTCGTGGACTTAAAGCTTGTTCGGTGTCCTTTGCATCTGAGCTGTGCGAGCTGTCTTGTTTCTTGTATGGAAACCGTTGTTTTATTAGATAGGAGACTCGCGGTGTCTGGTCTTGTCTTTTTTTAGATTGTGTCTTTGGATTTGGAATTAATTTTTTTTTTTTTTTTGAGGGGTAAGTGGTATTTTTGTTGGATAGTGAAAGGTTTTTGGTACCGTATTTGTAAATTTGTTCTTTTAGAATTAAATTATATTTGTTCTTGTATTGGTTCGGGAGTTTTTCCTATGATTATTGATGTTTATTATGGATGGAAGATTTAAGTAACGAAGGTAAAATGAAATGATTCTGAAGTTGTTGGCTTAGGGAAGTTGATTGGATATTGTGGACTTTGGTTCGAATACGATCTTTGGTATTTATCCTGTATCTATTCGAAAAAAATTGATATTTATTGCTAATGAAGAAATAAGAAATAAATTACTTAAAATAGTAATAAAGAAAAAAATTGATATTTATTGCTAATAAAGAAATAAGAAATAAATTATTTAAAATAATAGTAAAGGAAACAATTGAAATTTGTTGCTAATAAAGAAATAAGAGATAAATTATTTAAAATAATAGTAATGAAAAAGATTGATATTTATTACTAATAAAGAAATAAGAAATAAATTATTTAAAATATTAATAAAGAAAAAAATTGATATTTACTGCTAATAAAGAAATAAGAAATGAATTACTTAAAATAGTAATAAAGAAAAAGATTGATATTCATTGCTAATAAAGAAAAAAGAGATAAATTATTTAAAATAATAGTAAAGAAAAAGATTGATATTGATTGCTAATAAAGAAACAACAGTAACAAAGTAAACTGATATTAATGACACAATCGACAAATCTCTAAAAATTTTAAATTCCCTCAAAAGAAGAGCTTTCGTGACAATTTTAAAGAATTTAGCTACACTATTTCATACAAAAATTATAAATGTAGTTCTAAAATACAGAACATAGTAAACATTGTTACTAATCACCTTTGATTTAAAATACATATCTAATCAACAATTTTTCAACGATATAAAATCCACACTAATTTTAGATCTCCAGCATCTAACTTCTATTAAATAGCCCCACAAATAATATTTTATTAAATATCAAAGATCCAGATTAACTAAAAATCTTCCTCGCAAACATTCAACCAAAATTCTCAGAAAATCCTCTGTAAAATGTTTCATGTTCCGTACTCCGTGCGAGTTTCAATTAGAACTCGGCAAATCTTTCATTTCAGTTAATTGAATACAAAACACGTTGACAATTAATGCACCTTTAACTCGTCCACTTTGTTACCAAAGCACTGTAACATCCAAAGCCCTGGGGTTTAGAATTTATCAAGCGTGGAACTCTTTGAAACGCACATAACCTCTAACGGTAACTGCACGTCTTGAAATGTCCAGTGTCTTGACAACATGACGTGCATCCTGGAAACTTAGAACCTCCTGGGCTTAGACTTTGTTAAACTCTTTGAAGTATGTACCACATTAACATCAGCCGCGTGTTTCGAACGGTCTACTTTGTTGGGCAAAATGATGTCTTATGAAAGTCCAGCTGCCACGTTTAGTATTTATGAAACGTAAAACTCTTTGAAGTGTACGGTACAATTTGGTTCAGTAACAATTTCTCGTTTCTGTTCCTGTGTCTTTGTCGCTAAAACAATATTACTCTTGGAAATCTAGGATATTTTGAAATCTAATACTTTTTAGTTCCGTCTTGGTAAGAGAGTGTAACAAATGTAGTATAATTTAATAGGAAAGAAAGAAGGCTGTGTCGAGTTAAGAAGAATACCGAAGAAGTGACTGACTGGACTTAAACATGATTTCATAGTTAAATTACTTGATTAATTGATTCTATTGAAATAATCAGGAAACATGTTAATTTAAAAATAAGGAATGTATTGAAATTAAATTGACGCGTTTCAAAATTTCCAGAACTTTTAAACATGATTTCATAGTTAAATTACTTGATTAATTGATTCTATTGAAATAATCAGGAAACATGTTAATTTAAAAATAAGGAATGTATTGAAATTAAATTGACGCGTTTCAAAATTTCCAGAACTTTTAAACATGATTTCATAGTTAAATTACTTGATTAATTGATTCTATTGAAATAATCAGGAAACATGTTAATTTAAAAATAAGGAATGTATTGAAATTAAATTGACGCGTTTCAAAATTTCCAGAACTTTTAAACATGATTTCATAGTTAAAAGTTCATCGGGAATTATTGGTTCAACAATTTTTAAATCAAATTAAGAAACTGTCAATTATGATTCTATTATAAATCATAAACCAATTATAATTCTTTATCTTATAACAAAGCAAAATTCCGATTATATAGACGACTGAAAATACTTCCTTAATTGATTCTATCGAAATCATCAGCAATTAATTTCCATATTAATGTAAAAATATAGAATATATTGAAATTAAATTTTGAAACGTGTCAATTTAATTTCAATATATTCTTTATTTTTAAATTAATATGGTTGCTGATGATTTTAATAGAATTAATTAATGAAGTATTTTTAGTCGCCTATAATCGGAATTTTGCTTTGTTATAAGATAAAAAATTAAAATTGATTTATGATTTATAATAGAATTATAATTGAAAGTTTCTTAATTTGGTTTAAAAATTGTTGAACCAATAATTCCTGATGAATAATAATGAAATAAAATTTAATAGTACCGATGAGTTGTATTAATAATAAAATGTATTAGTACAATGGATAGTCCAATTATAAAAAAAAAATATCTCTATATTGAAATTTCTGTAACTACCAATTAAAAAGAGAATTTAAATATTCAATCAAATCGAACAATTATGATAAAAAAAATTCTTTCCCGATTTTAACAAGATACCAAATAAACCGACAATAATGATGTATAGTTCAATTAAAAAAAAAAAACAAAACAAAAAAATCATGATATTTAAATCTCTGTAAATAACAATTTAAAAAAAAGAGTTAAAATATTCTATTAACTTTCCTGGATCGAATAAAGCAACTTTCGGGAGAAAAATTTTTTCCCAACTTTCAATAGCCACGTAAATACTAACGCGTATACATTTAAGCCGAGCATATCGTAGACAGAAACTAGAATTTGATTTCAAACTTTCCACCGGCAGTGCACGTTTCGATCCAGCCACTTTCCGGATAAACTGACACGTATCCGGTAACTTCAAAGTCCCATGCGGTTTTCACATTTGTCGTGTATACGATTCGACGAACAAATATGTATTTTGATCCGTCTACTTTGTTATTGGCAAGGGATTTCGATTCTTAAAAAACTAGAATCTCCTGGCTTCGAAATTTGCTCCACGGGGAATTCCACGTTTAACGCGTTCGTCGGCCAGGCGTGAATCGGTTGAGTTTCTCGCGAGGCCCAAATTCGAAAAAAAAAAACAGAACGATTGGATGCAATTCAAATAAGAGACGAATTAATTCTTTCTAAATAAGATTTTATATTTTTCGCGTTTTCTTGAATACGTAATTTTCATGTTTATTTCACCGAAAATATAAAGAAGATTATAACATTAGGTTGGGTAAAAAGAAACTCATGCTAGAAAAACACAAACACAATGCTAGAGAAACAAATCTTTGATGATATTACGTTGGGGAAAAAGAAATCCATTATTTTTACCTGAAATGATTTAAAACTGTTTTATAATCGATCTCTAGCTCCTGGGCGATGCTACGACTACTAACCTGACGGTCAACTTCGATTATCTCTGTGATTTTATCCACATTTTTGACGACGGGCCTGCCTGTGCGAGGTGCATCTTTAACATGAAAAATACCTGAACGGAATCGACGAAACCAAAATTGCACGTAATTAGCTGTTACAGTATCGGGACCATAAACACCATTCACAATTTCAGCCGCCTGGCTTGCATTTTCGCCTTTATCAAAGAAAAATTGTAAAATGTACCGAATTTTCTCTTCGTTGACTTCCATTTTTAACACCTTGTAACTCACAACTGAATGGACCGAACAAAAAACAGCAAAAGAATTTGTTTAGTGCGAAATGTCACCTTGACAACGAACATAAATCTGAAATTGTTTGATCGATACTTTACGAAATATCGATCACTACACCCATCCACCGAAAAAATAATCGATTTCTTTTTCCCCAACCTAATATATTGTCCCAATTGTCCAAAATAACCGCAAACGTGTTTCGATTGTTTTAACGAATACCATGACACCATGACGCTGCGACGCACAACAAATAATAAGAATAAAAATATTTGAAACCGTCATCATCCTTCGTTAGATCCTTCATGGATCTACGATCTACATCTATCCGAATATCATTTTCGTTTACGCGCCCTCCATTTTCGTCTCGATAACCGATAAAAAAAAAAAAAAAAAAAAAGAATTCTAACCACCGACAGCTAATTGACCAACCACCAATCGTCCGATTAATCGCACCTGCGGTAATTCGACCAGCGATTCTCGGCCAAAAGTCACGGGGGCGTGAGCTGTGGCGGTTTTTACGTCGCCTAACGATGCCGCGGCGGCCACTTTTTGCATCCGGTCTGCGTGACTCGCGCACGTGCGGCATGCGACTCGCGATTTTACGAGGCGACGCGTCGCAACCACGTGGATGTCTCTGGCCGATAATTGGCGGACGCCGCCATTCGGCCGGGCGAAATTGTATTAATAAATCTCGGTCTCTTATTTATTTATTTAAACCTCATGGCGGCGCTGTTAAAGTGTAACGAGAAGGTATACGTTACTAATATTAACCCTGGTGAACTGCTCACTTCCATCTCTCGTCATCTTCAAACCTTATTTATAATTTCGAAGCTCCTTCTAATTAGGAGCTTCGTAAAATAACTGTGATATTAATAATTCAAAGAAAGCTGTTAAATAGTGAAAAAGATCGCAACTTTAGTGTATATACGCTCTTTCGATTGGTAATATAAGAATCTTACGTTTTCCTCAAATTTTATATATAATCTTTAATTTTCTTCTAATTAAAAGATTCATAATCCGAATATATTATTAATAATCATAGTAATATGTGTAAAATACAAAAGAAATCACAATTTTTCTATAAATATACCCTCTTTCAATTTGCAATATAAAAATCTCACATTATCCTTAAATCTTGTTTATAATTTTCAGTCTCGTTCTAATTAAAAGCTTCACAAACCGACTATAATATTAATAATCAAAGAATATGCATAAAATACAAAAGAGATTACAATTTTTCCATAAATATACCTCCTTCCAATTCTTAACACAAGAATCTCACATCCACCCCAAACCTTCTTCATAATTCCAAATTTTCTCCTTATTAAAAGCTTCATAAACCATAACTTCAATAATATTAATAATCTTAATAACTTCATGATATTAATAATCAAGGAATATGCGTTAATTACAAAATAAATCACAATTTTTCCATAAATACACCTCCTTTCAATTCTTAACACAAGAATCTCACATCCACCGCAAACCTTCTCCATAATTCCAAATTTTCCTCTAATTAAAAGCTCCGCAAACCAACAATAATATTAATAACCCCCAAAATACATATTAAATATAAAACAAATCTGAACTTCCTTCCAAATATACCCTCTTCCAATTCATAACACCAGAACCTCCCATCACCCACGAACATTCTTCTAATCAAAACCTTCATAAACCAACCGTAATATTAATAATCCCCAGAACACATTTAAACACAAAAAAAAAAAATTTTCTCACACGTCTACCCTTCTAATTTCCACCATAAACATCCCCCAAGCAACCGCTCTCCTTCCCAACCCAAGCGACCCAAACCCAATACTGGACAGATCGAAACGAAGAAATCGCGAGCCACGGCACCCAGCCGCCCAGCGAGGGGCTAATTTCGAAAAAGGAGTTTTAATCTCGAGCAACCCCTCGCCGGCCTATATGCATTATAATTATGCACGGATGGCTTCGTTTTAGGGAACGCCTCGCGAACCCTTCGCCGCTCCAGGCAGCTTGGTATAATTGGTATTTATGCCCGTGGCCGCGCGAGCGCGAACGCTGGCCGTGATTTGTGGCTGAAACTCTGTTAATGAGACGCACGTGTCCGTTAATTAACTGGGACCTGCTGCGCCTTAAGAACGAACGATCGGCTGGATTAGCCGGATGCTTTTTTCCTTGGGAAGAAGCGCCGCGAAGACGCTGCGAGGCGAAGGAAGAGACAGACTCGATCGAGCGACGAATCTAAGCGACCGACTTTTTTTCAATCACCGTCCCGCTGTTGGGATCGTTAATCTTGTTGTACGAGTTTTCTCGCCGGTCGAAGGCGTTTTGTTGATGGGAAGAAAGATTCATAAGAAAGTTAGGTGTCTTCGAAGGGATGGATGTGGGTGGATTGAAGGCTGAAGAGATGTTTGGTGGATGTTTGGAAGGTATTTGATGGTTTTTTGGAATTTTGTGACGGTGTATTGTTGTGATATTGAAAGGTGTGAATATATATTTGAATATATCTATCGATTTATCTATTAATTTATAGCAATGATTAAGAAATGAGAAGTATTTGGGCGAAGAAGAAAGTGTTAGTAAGTCTTGGGAAGGTTAGAGGTTGGATTGGAGGCTGAAGAATGTTTGGTGAATATTTGGAAGATGTTTGATGTTCTTTGAAATTTTGTGACGGTGTATTGTTGTGATATTTAAGGGTGTGAATATATATTATAATTTATCTATCGATCTATGTATCAATCTAAAGGAATAATTAAGAAATAAGAAGTATTTGGGTGAAGAAGTAAGCGTTCTTAGGTCTTAGGAAGGTTAGAGGATGGATGTGGATGAATTGGAGGATGAAGAGGTATTTTCTGAACTTTTGGAAGGTATTTGATGGTTTTTTGGAATTTTGTGACGGTGTATGGTTGTGATGCTAAGAGGTGTGAGTATATATTATAATTTATCTATTGATCTATGTTTCAATTTAAAGCAATGGTTAAGAAACGAGAAGTATTTGGGTGAAGAAGTAAGTGTTATTACGTCTTGGGAAGGTTAGAGGATGGATTTGGGTGGATTGGAGGCTGAAGAATGTTTGGTGAATGTTTGGAAGGTGTTTGATATTTTTTGGAATTTTATGATGGTGTATGGTTGTGGTATTAAAAGATGCGAACATATGTTATGGAGGAAATACACATCTAAAGCAATAATTTGGGAAAGACCTAAGTGTTGTTAGGTCTTGAAACGGTTGGATAATGAATGCGAGTGGATTGAAGTTGACATAAGTATTTTCTAAATTTTTGGAAGGTATTTGATTTTTCCCAGAATTTCGTGATGGTGTGATATCGAAAAGTGTGAATATATATTATAGACGATTCAGGTATTCTTCTTATCATTTGATATTGAATTACTGTGTAATTATTGTATGAATTACAAGTGACAAGAAATATTTACAAAAAACAGAAAACTAATCAACTAAATAAAAAAACCGTCAGCATTTACAATCTCTGTCTTCTTCTCAAACCAACACTTAAATCCTCACAATAACCCTACGAAACTTAACAAAAATTCAAAACCGTAAAATATAAGAAACCTAATAATTCAAAATAATATATCAAAAAAATACATATAAAACACCCAAATTATTCCAAACTTCAAAACTATCACCTCGTTCCGTAACCAACCCCGTCAACCTACCCTTCCAACCACCTACCATACTCCACCTTCCCCAACGGATCACCCACAAACGACCCACAAACCCGTATCCTGTCCCTACACCCATCCAAACCGCCATCGCCACCAGATTTTCCGCTGAAACTTGACCCGGTAATCCGACCAAAGGGATTCTCTTCGAAAACACCCCCGTATAAGAAACTATAGGGTGTAACACCACGGTCCATTGGCGGGGAGTTAATAAAGAAATATACAAGGTGACCAACCTCCGCATTTAATATCAATTTGCCGGCTCTCTTTTCTTCCCCTATGGACGCGTGGGAGGACGAGACGGGTCCCACGGAGGGTGAGGTCGCTAGGAAACGAGGGCCGGATGACGAAGAGGGTAGGCGAACGCGCTTCGGAGGACAAGCGACGATAAGAAAATAAGGGGGAGCGGGACAAGGACGAAGGGAGGGTTTCATGGTATCGTAACGCGGGAAAGAGGTGGTGAAACCGGCTACTAGCCTGGAATTTCGTGGTGGAAGCATGCCCAAGGGGCTGAAAAGAAAGTCACAGGGGAGCGGTACGCGTCGCGGAAACTTCCTTCTTTACTCGGGACGAAGTAATTGTTAAAACGCGTTCCGAAAGATGAGAGCTGCTGATTACTTTCCTACTCTCCATTTCTGTGCTCCTTACTCTGAGTGCGTCTCGCAACCATGTTTCTCTCTCCCCGCCCTATTTTTTTTTCTTCTTCTTCTTCCTTTTTTCACGCTTGTTGTAAATGCCCCCGGATGAGGCGGGTCCCTTGCGACTCCGTGGAAATCTAGCAAATTGACGGGGACCTTCTTGTCTCGCGAGAAGGAAATTAGTCGGGTAACGCGGAGTACTTAGACGGTCCTCTGCTTAATTCGCCGTGATGCCGCTTTGTGGCCACGTTTCGTTTTATTTCCTCGGGTAAATTTGATGCTGAAAACTGTTGAGAGCTGGGCGATTAAGGTTCTCCGTACAATTTTCTTTTCCTTTTGCTTTTTTCTTTTTTTCTCGAGGTGATTCGTTGGGTGATGGAGGATCGTTCTTTTTATGTCAATTGGTGATGATTTTATAAACTGTTGATATTGTAGGTTGTTAGTTGAAGGAGATATACTTGGTTGAGTATGTGTTAAAAGGTACTTGGAAAGATTTTTATAGGAATCTTGTGTTACGGGGACTAATGACACAGAATGTGGAAATAAGATTGCATTTGTTTTTTTTTTAATTGTGGGATAAAAGTGCGGTTTCATTTATTAATATTAGAACTATCCTTGATTAAGGTATACTTATTTCTAAGAAAGAAATCTGAATGAATGTATATGAAAAAATATATAATGCAAGGAAGACAAATGTTAATCTATATTTGTGATAGTAAATTATGGAAAATTTTTTAAGCGACACCACAGTAAAATTTATAAATCTTTTATGCGAAATTACGAATTAATCGTTTTGGCAAGTTGGACAGTATTGGTGTTAAATGACGCCATGGAAAATGGAAGATTACCCTATTAAGAATAAAATAAAAAAAAAAGAAATAAAAGAAATAAAAATACCCTATTAAGAATAAAATAAAATAAAAAAAATTAAAATACCCTATTAAGAATAAAATAAAATAAAATTACGATCAATGAACAAAAGATGTGCAAAGGAGATAACCAGTATTTACTATTTCTGCTGTATCTTAAAAATCTTCAACAGGTTTAACGATAAATCACGAAACAATAGTGCTAATCCAGATACAAACCACCTCCGCTACATCAAACACAAGCTTTAAACCTTCCACTGAAAATAGTAAAAAATAATTTCTTCTTCTCTTATCCGTTTCGAAAAACTACCAACACAATATTTACCTAGACCAGGCATGGCAAATAGGATTTGACCTGTGTGCCAAAATTGTGATCTTTTTCCCGTGCAAATTCCTATGCACAGGGTATATAAGCCACTGCATATAATAAAGCCAACCAAATGCAAATACGACGTATAATACACCTAATACAGAAAAAAAATACACCTAATACCGTAAAACATAATATATTAGGTTGGAAACTATGAAACGGGCGTTGAATGAAAATAAAAAACGAAAAGGGCAATTTTTCACATTATTTATTATATTCAATTGAAATAATTTCCATTGGCATCTACGACTTTTTGCCAACGATTGGGCAAATCATATATGTCTTTTTGAAAAAAATCTTTATTTTTAGAGTTAATAAACAATTCAAAGTCTTTTATATCATTTTGGAAATTTTTGGAACCAATATCGAGCATTTTTTTTATCGGGCGATCCATCTCCGAATGCCCGATTAATATTTCTCGAAGCTTGAGCCGCGGTATGATTTAATTTAAACTCGTACAAGAAGAGTAGATGTAAATCGCGTTTTGTTTCCATCTGGTTTAGGATAAAAATAAAATAAAAATGGGATACGAACGCGAAAAAATTTTACAAAATGAGTAAGAAGAATACCTTTAAGCTTTGTAAATAAAAATATCGAGCGCGCGTTACAATGTATCTCTCTCAGTCGCAGCTCAACACAGACTAAACAAAAAACGCCCGTTTCATAGTTTCCAACCTAATACCTAACACAAGTAGTAATAATATTTATCCAATATAAAGAAATACAAAATGAAAATACAAAAATTAATAATACAGATTCGATCGAATGCGGAGATGAGTTCTGCGTATATGCATGTACCACCAAACACTTTTCCCCGACCTAATTTAATATAAAAATTAAACAATTTCCCAGCCACCGAAACTGTCTCGAAACAAAATTCCTGCAGAATTCACGAAACACCAAAACCGCCACCAAAATACAACCTCTGTCGCTCTAAACCTCTAGAAAGCTTTCCGAAACCTGCACAAACAGCCGCAAATGCCGTAATTCCTCATCGAACCAACAGCCAGCAACCCCAAAGCGAATGGAACCGAATCGGTTCGGTTGAAACGCGGAAATCCTTTCGATTAACAGAGCGTCGAACCGGACGCAAGGAATTAATTCACCGTTCCCCCTTGGCCATACCTCTCCAAACCCGTCCAAACCCACGGGAACATGAATTATGTCCGAAGAAGCGCGCAGCTGTCACCGGCCGGTCCCGGTAATTGCGTTATTTGCATTTAAAGCGGAAAAAGCGCGGGAGGAACGTGGAAAAGGCACGCTCCGAGCATCCTTTGACCGCTTCCCATCTTCGAGATATAGACGTCTCCCATGGCATCCCTTTGTAGACGCGTCTGCCTCTTATTAAGGCAGACAGACTGGCCACGCGATTGCCAACTCCGCGTTGGCTCGTCAAAGTCTCTCCGAAAAGTCTGTCTTTGTTCCATTTGAACGGGTGGGAAAGTAGCGCTACGATTGGTCGTAAAAATATTTGGTAGCTTTAGGTATCGAGCTGTTAATTGTGTCGTTTGTTAGTTTCAGGATTTTAATTTGTGGAGGGAGAAATAGGGGTGGTTATGAAAATATAGAGCTTCGGTGGAAATTCTTTCCTTTTTTTTTTTAATTTGTTAATAGTGTTATTTTCTAATCAGGAACTTCATAGATATGAAGTTCATAGATATAAATAAAAATTGATAGAGAAGAAGTAGCTTCGGTTAGGTCGATTTTAATTGTGTTCTTTTCGGGGTTTTAATTTGTGGAGGGAGAAATAGGGGTGGCTTTGGAGATGTAGAGCTATGGTGGCAATTCTTTCCTTTCTTTAATTGTGTTATTTTCTAATCAGAAACTTCTTCATAGATATAAATAAAAATTGATACAGAAGAAGTAGTTTTGGTTAGGTCGATTTTAATTGTGTTCTCTTCGGGGTTTTATTTCGTGTATGGGGTGTGAAGAAACAGGGGTGGCTTTGAAGGCGATTCTTTTCATTTTTTTAACCTGTTAACTGTGTCTTTTCTTAATCAGAAACTTCCTCATAGACGTAAATACAAATTAATAAAAAAAACTACTTTCGGTTACAGAAACTTAATTTTCTAATACAAATGTAACCATGCATCACAAAGCAAAGCATCTCTAAGAAAATAAATTATTACGTCCAAAATATAATATAATTCGACTGACCAGTTAACTCGTCTTGCCCAGTTAACAGATCAATCAGCTACTCGTCTAACAACAAATACCACAATAAAACTTCTGTTTTATCATCTACTGATTTTTACAACATATTTAAAAATCATCACCATCTGCTTTCTAAACAACTATAATTTCATTCGACAGCGAAAAAATTAATGTTTCTTTAAAATATCCTTTACTTAAACAAACACAAAAATCTTTATCAAAATCAGATTTCGATTCAGTTCCTTATTCGGAAACCTATAATTATACACAAAATTCTCTAAACGCCCAAGATGGCTGAATACTTTTGTGACGAACCGTATACATCGGGTATCATTCGTTTCCGTGGAATTCAGGATGAGAACTGAGACAATAGCACTAACTTGGTATTCCGTGTTAGATGGTGTACGAGTGTGAAAATTGCAGGACGGACGGGAGACGCGTGAGAACGTAATGGGGTAAGAGGGAATGCGGAATGAAGTGGATGAGGGACACACAGGGTGTGAAATGATGCACTTTTAGGGTGTGAAGGTCTGTAGGATTGTTGTAAGAGTAGCGGCGTGATTGATGAGCTCGAGTACAGGTGTAAATATTAATTCAGAGAAGAGAAAGGGTGATAATGGAGTGAGAATAAATAGCGGGAAAAGGTGTAAATAGATATTGAAAGAAAGGGTAAATCAGAAATGGGGGATCGCGGGGTGAAAAGGGGTGTGTTTCTGAGTGGCGAATTGTGTCAATAGGGTGGAAACCCCATTTCGTGGAAAGTAAATCCTGAATAATTATTATAAATGCAATTCCCATTTCGTGGAAAGTGAATCTTGAATAATTATTATAAATGCAATAATAGAAGGAATTTAAGATCCAAAACTAAGAACGAATACGCGTACTCGGATATGAATCCTGGATGACTAACCGTGTGGGTAAAAATGAACCGTGTACGCTTAAATTTTGCGATAACGGAGGATAAATTATTTTGTATTTTGTATAATTGTAATGTACCCATTTATAAATTAATATATTATTTATATGCCATTTTGTTTTGCACGGAATGTGCAAACAAGCTTATGATAAGTGTAACATTCCCAAATACAGAGAACATAACATAAACTCTTATTCCAAATATTTTAAATATAACTTTTTAATTTCAGTTATCCTGTTTCCCTATAAGATAAAATACTTTTATTCTCAAATAAAAATAAAAAATTAAACTATATTCTTCATTTGTACGAATGCTTACTCATAACTGTACAGTGAGTTTTGATATAAATTTGCATTTTCTAAAATATTTTGTACATTTCTTCATATTATGTGTATTCTGTGAAATTTTTTTCTTCTTTTTAATTTTATTATTTTGCGTAGCATCAGCTTAGGGTTTAGGATTAAAGGGTTAATGTTGAATAAGTATGATTCGCATTGAAATATTATGTGGTCCACTGTTAGGGTCGTCTTACATCGTTCGCGGAGTAGTTAGTCTTCTCCGGTGAATAGAAAACTGTGCATTATATTCGCGTGACCAATAACGAGTCAACATCACAACTTGGTCGCGTCTTTTTACAGTAATTGATATTCTCGTAGAAATCACTTTTANAAAAGTATTTAGTGTGCAAAACTGTTTGCGTTATGTAAAATATGAAAAATAAAAAGTATATTTTTAGAATCCTGTAATGACAAAACAAATTTCTATCTTAATTTCATTTTTTTATCTATTTTATCTAGAAATATTTATTATGAAAAATACACAAGATAAAAAATATATTTTTAGAATCCTTTAATGACAAAACAAATTTCTATCTTGATCTTACTTTTCTATCTATTCTCTTAGAATACTCTCTATACTATACATCTGTATTATGCAAAATACGTAAAATAACAAATACATTTTTAGAATCCTATAATGACAGAATAAATTTCTATCTAGATTTCATTTTTTTAACCTATTTTATACAAAAAAATTTATTATGCAAAATACACAAATATAAAATATATTTTTAGAATCCTCTAATGGCAAAACAAATTTCTATCCAGATTTCATTTTTCTATAAAACTATTTACCATGCAAACTACGCAAAATAAGGAGTGCATTCTTAGAATCCTTTAACAACAAAACAAATTTCTCTCTCGATCCCATTTTCACCCATTCCCTATAAAAGCATTCACTGCAAAAATTTGCATTACGCAAAATACGCGAGAATAAAAAATCCTCTAATGGACTCTAAATTGTAGCATAAACATCCGCACTCCACCCATCGATAATCCTACAAATAACTCCGTGACAACTTTCGAAGCAGCAATATATAATAGATCAAACACAAATAAAATAAAATACTGAAAAACATCCTAACCGAGGAAACAACATAATATCCTAAAATTACGAAAATTAAGTAAATTCCATTTTTTCAGTTAGCCATTTTTCCTCCCATCCGCCAGAATATACTCATTGGAAGTTTCACTTTTACTGTGTAGAGTTATACCGAGTCATCTTCCTCTCCGTTACTATGTCCGTCTGCCCTTGCACTTTCCACCCCAGATCCTCCTGATCCTTCCAAGGCTGCGTTCCAGCTTGTCCACAGGCTGTGACGTAATTGATTTTGCGACCGGTGTCCTTCGACGGACAGAAACGACCGGGCTTAATGGGCGGCCGACGACGTTTCGTCCTCTTTTACGGGACCACGTATCCTACGAGCCTCCGCCATTACGCCTGCTGGCGAACTTTCGCCGGCATGAAACGCGACAGTAAAACAAAAAATACCCCTTATACAGGCTTTTACCAGTTGGTCGAGAAATTTCATTGAAAATTCGAGCGGTTTTCGAGCAGATGGATGGACCATCGCTTCTTAGAGGTTGAAGATGGATGTTTTTAACAGTGGAACTATGAAAGTGGTTCTAAATTATTTTAAATTGATTCGTAACTTTTTTATAATTTTCTATCAACGATGTGAATAAAGATCTGTTTTCCATCTATCGTTGATTTTATTTGACAAAAATTATTGACTGTGTTTGTTAGAATTCTCTAAGCTCTAAAGGCTGCAGCTGTGTTCCTTAATATTCTATGGCCCGAATTTTGTTTGATTATCGGAAAAAAAATTACGATTGCTTACTTGCTTGTTTTTCGCTTAGATTTGAAAATTTTAAAATGATTGTTATAGATGGATCGTGCTGTCGCTACGGTAAAACAGTTATTAAATTTAATATAACAGTGATAATTAGATAAAACAAATTTTTTAAAATGTAGATACATTAGTTTGTAACTTTTAAGTCAAAGCCATAGAGGGTTAAGTTTAATCGCGTGACGAATTTTTTGTCGTTGATATTTATTTTTTTTGTTGGAAGATCTCTTGAAACAGTAACTGTGAATTGTTTTGGTTTGTTTCAGAAATATTTATAATTTCAATTTCATCGATAGAAATAAATAGATTTTAATAAAAAGAAAGAGTCAGTAGTTCTAGTGTCAGTTAGTATTAAACAAATTTCAAGTTGGCATGGTGTAGCGTAACACTTGAAATTTTTATATTTCCAGATCTTTTTTCCAGTACCATATCGATTAATAATTTGTTATAAAACATTGTTTCCCTCTTTTTTTTTTTAAATAATCCGGGATATATGATACCTCACAACCACCACGTCGTATCAGATCATTAGCGGTCATATGTAACGAACCGAACTATTTTAACAAACTTCCACAACGATCCAAACATTTTTAACCATAGTCCGTGTAACTTTACTTCTCCAAAAAAAAAAAAAAAGAAAAAATAGGGTTTCAATAATCAGTACGTTCAAATCACCTAAACAGACTAAAGAAAGGAAAACCAATAAACGTCGTCAGATCTGAAAAATTTAGAACAGCAAATTAACCCTCTATGGGAGCGTGTGATTTAAAAGTTACAAACTGATGTATCTATATTTAAAAAAATTTGTTTTATCTAGTTATCGTTGTTCTATTAAATTTGATTACCGTATTACTGTAGCGACACCACGATCCATCTACGGTAATTATTAGTTAAAACATTTAATCGAATCAAAGCGAAAAACTATTAATCGATCCTAACTTTTTCTCCGACAAGCAGACAAAATTCGAGCTACAGAGGGTTGAGACATTAGATCTATCTTTAACACTAGGTTTACGGGCATTGATTGGATCATTCTGATGGATACATTGAAATACAAATTTTTTGTAATATCATTAATTCGGTTTACTTCAAATTAATAGAATTTTATAAACAGAAATTTATTTAGTCAATTTTTCTATATAAATTTCAACCTGAGCTTATATTTTTCTCACGCATGATTGTTAAACTTGAGCACGAAATTTGAACTGCGTCAAATTGACTGGTTCCGTGAATCTAGTGTTAAAAACAGCGAAGATATTTCAGGTGCAAACGTTAGATGACTCACCCTGTACATACTTTAACCACCCTTTCAAAAGCCTACCTTTTCGCATATCCCTCAACAAGAATTAATAAAACCATGTACAAATACAACGTCCAAAATAAAAAGACAATCCGTCGCTGATAAAAGCACAAATCACGTCCAACGAGTCCCATTAAATCTACCCTCCGCAGCAACCCCTAGAACGTTCGTTCCCACTCTGCGAGAGCAAGCAATGTCTCTTAAAAGGAAACTCCTGGTATATCCAAATCACTCCTGGTCCAGCAAGTTTTCCGTAATTCACGGAAGACGTAAACGTCTGGTCGTCGCCGTCGTTGCACCCTCGAACCGTGAAAGCTAGCCGTGATTTAGCGTGTCGCTGGCGGAGGGTTAAGATCGGTTCGAATTCAGCGTAGACGCGACTAGGAAGCCTGTGATTGGCCGAGGCGGCGAACACTGGACCATGTTATATCGGTACTTTGTCGTTGTCCTCGTAAAACCGGCCAGAGGCCCGGGGTTAACTTATTTACAAGACGGCCGCGGTTATGGCCGTGTAAACACGTCCGGCGTATTTACAGGTCCATAACCCGATACGAGACGCATGTCTCGCCGCCGCTGCATCCTCTTAGAAGCGCTACGCGCCGTTACGACGTCGGGGACAAGCGTGAAATATAGTTTTCTGCCGGTTTTCGCGGCGTACCGCGACCGCTCTGGCTAAAGCTGTTACATGGTAGCGATTGTTGTTTCGATGATTGCGCAGAGTTGATAGGCGACGGCCGTTGAGAAGAAGGTTCAAGCTCGTTTTGTGCTTCTTGTTCGCGCTGCTCGTTCGTGTTTCGTTGAGCTGTTATTATTTTAACAGCTACGCCGTGTTAACAATAGCTGTTCGCTGGTTTAATAGCGTGTCGAGTGCGGAACGTTGACACGTATGCAATTTACATTTGGTAATTCTCGATCTACTAAAATCGCATGATGAAGATACGCTACAATCGAAACTTCCACTCAAGAGAATCATTTTTAACCAGTTAACTGTGATTGGCGAGTATACTCGTCATGGAGAAGTTGCAGAATTTTGTGTCACGACGAGTATACTCGTTATGCGTAAAAAGTAGTGACCATTGGCTACTTAAATTGTAATTTTTGAGAAAAACAAAACGTATTCTCAAATTTCAAGATGTTTAGAATATTTTGAGACCAGGCCGGAGTGAAACACATAAATAAAAAATATGAAAAATTTAAGATGAACTCATGCGTCCCCGTATGCACCGGTTGAAACAGCGTATAAGTTCGCGTAACGAATTTATTTATGCGCGATGATAATGATTTAGATGTTAGCCTAAAAGGGACAAAGTCAAATGTCGGAAAGTTGATTTATAATAGGGTTCCTTCAGGCATGATCAGCCATGGGACAAATCCGTGACACCAACCAGGTGCTGAGCCCATTGATAGCTGCTGGCCCGAAATTCTTACCTTTATACGTATATAATTTTTCTTGCGTTTTTCGAGTAATACGTATGCAATATATATTTATGTTAACCAAATAAATAAGTATTAGTAATAAAATTGGCAATTTTATAAAATAAACCCATCTTTTTGATCCAATATTTTAACAGCGACACTTACTCTGCGATTGACGAGTATACTCGTCATCGCTCGATTTCCGTGACACACATAGTTGCGCGCTCTCGAACGGGGTCGTCACAGTTAACTGGTTGAAAGTAATCTTGCATCGTCTTTTACTATTTTTACCTTTCCAACGCGATGAACTTCATAACTAACAGATTAATCTACGCGTTCGCATAAACACAGCCAGACAAAGCCACAGCGTNCGAGTATACTCGTCATGGAGAAGTTGCAGAATTTTGTGTCACGACGAGTATACTCGTTATGCGTAAAAAGTAGTGACCATTGGCTACTTAAATTGTAATTTTTGAGAAAAACAAAACGTATTCTCAAATTTCAAGATGTTTAGAATATTTTGAGACCAGGCCGGAGTGAAACACATAAATAAAAAATATGAAAAATTTAAGATGAACTCATGCGTCCCCGTATGCACCGGTTGAAACAGCGTATAAGTTCGCGTAACGAATTTATTTATGCGCGATGATAATGATTTAGATGTTAGCCTAAAAGGGACAAAGTCAAATGTCGGAAAGTTGATTTATAATAGGGTTCCTTCAGGCATGATCAGCCATGGGACAAATCCGTGACACCAACCAGGTGCTGAGCCCATTGATAGCTGCTGGCCCGAAATTCTTACCTTTATACGTATTTAATTTTTCTTGCGTTTTTCGAGTAATACGTATGCAATATATATTTATGTTAACCAAATAAATAAGTATTAGTAATAAAATTGGCAATTTTATAAAATAAACCCATCTTTTTGATCCAATATTTTAACAGCGACACTTACTCTGCGATTGACGAGTATACTCGTCATCGCTCGATTTCCGTGACACACATAGTTGCGCGCTCTCGAACGGGGTCGTCACAGTTAACTGGTTGAAAGTAATCTTGCATCGTCTTTTACTATTTTTACCTTTCCAACGCGATGAACTTCATAACTAACAGATTAATCTACGCGTTCGCATAAACACAGCCAGACAAAGCCACAGCGTGAAGATAAATAAACTTCCAAGGAAATTTAACAAACGAACCGTGTTGCATAAAATAGCTACCATAAAGCAACCAAAAAAAAAAAAAGAAAAAAAATTACAATCGAACCAAGGAACAATTCCTTTCCTCCCCAATTCGCCGTAATACCAATTCATTCGATCTGAAAGACCAGACTCTGCCCTCGAGCGATTCGAGCAATCGACTCGAGATCAATCGACGATCCCCGAAACAGCTGAAACTTTGGCGTGAATCGAGCTGGTCTCGCGTTCAGACACCCGATTCCATGTTATCGAGGCGGATCTCCGTGTACGGTGTGCAGCTGCCGCATGTTCGCGCAAATGCATCGAATCCTGAACTAATAACTCGAATGGAAATTGGCCCGGGGCGCTCGGGGTATCCGGCTGGGTTTCCGCCACCGTGTCCCTTTCTCAATTATGCGTCTTCGAGATGTTACCGCTCGCTGTAAGAGAGCGGAATACCGGCTGGCATAGGGGACACACCGCGACACCGACTCCGCGGAGAGCTACAAGCATGCAAATTACCTCGCGAGTTGTCGACGCTCGACGAACTTCGCGAAAGATTCGGGGCGAAGGTGTGAAACAAAGAAATTAAAATAAGGACCGAGTGAAAGGATACGTAAAGGAGACAAATCTTTATCTGTATTTTTTTTTTTCTTATTTAAAAAAGATGTATGAGAAATTCGATAATAATAATAATTATTTTTATTATTTAATATATTATTATTATTATTATTATTAACCCCTTCAGTGGAAATGAGTGCATTTTCTGTCCCAAACTCGATTTTGCGACGTCTACTGTATATTTAAATATTTAACAATATTTATATGTTTCTTTTAACTTGCAGAAAAAAAAATTATTCAGATGTTTGTAGGTTTTNCGATTTTGCGACGTCTACTGTATATTTAAATATTGAACAATATTTATAAGTTTCTTTTAACTTGCAGAAAAAAAAATTATTCAGATGTTTGTAGGTTTCCTTGTGTGACTTAAAGGTTACAAACTGATGTATCTATGTTTTAAAAAATTTGTTTTATCTGGTTATCACTGTTACATTAAATTTTATTACTGTATTACCGTAGCGACACCACGATCCATCTACAGTAATTATTAGTTAAAACATTTTCGAATCAAAGTGAAAAACTGTAATCAATCGTAATTTTTTTTCCGATAAGCAGACAAAATTCGGGCTATAGAGGGTTAAAATTGTAATATCGTAGATAATGTAATATCGTGCTAGGCGTATAGTGAAAGTGCTGCGAGAACTATCACACGCTTCAAGAATATTAATTACTGGCAATTATTATACATGAATGAGCAATGTTAAAGAAGACTTTAAATAGTTTAAATGTTCGTTAAATAAATTCCCGAGGACATAATTTCCACGAACCTTTGGTTCCACAAAACGAAACAAAGAAACAAACACCAGAACTACCCTAATAACCAATATACCCAATTAGCAATTTCCCACATAAATTCTATAAATTCACAACGACACACTTTAAACAATTCTTTCCGTTTCAAACATTTATCTCCCTTTCACTTTATACATTTTTGAATTACTCGCTAGAAACAGGTATACTTAAATCGTCGATACCAGCGTCGAACAAACCCTTAGACTTCTCTCTCAGCCTCCGCCACTCTCGTTCATTTAATAAAACAAGCTCGAAGGCGTCCAAAGACATAATAATCCAGCACAATCATGCTGTCACCCCCGGCACGCGTCCGCGAACGATCCGTAATACACTAATTCCGGCGCGAATGCTCTCAGAATTAAATAGCGATCAATCTTCCCCAGAGACTCCCCCTATCAGGCCGCCTCTATCCAACTGTTCCTCGCCGAACAAGACGGAATCGAGGTGAAAAAACAATTCCGCCGTATTGAAGCACCCCTTACCCCTACCCGGCCACGCGTTCTCTCGACGTTAACGACACGCAAACGAGCCTGCTCGACGTCGACTTCCGACCAAGCGACGACTCCGTCGACACGGCGTATCTGCTTATTCATCGTCCGCGTAATGGGGTGGCTCAACCCTCGGTTCGAACAAAGCGAAGAAACGAATTGGCAACCGGCTGACGGCTTTGGAGGGTGACTTTCGGTATTTCGTCGAACGAGAAGACGGAAGAGCGCCCTAAACTCCGAAGGAACCGGTCGATGAGGAGGAAGGGGTGCGAGTGGGTGAAAGGGGGATGAAGACGGTGGTTAGGATGATGGTACAGCGATCGTTGTACTATCTCCGGTGAACAAAGCCAGGGCTAACCCCTGCGTTCCGGAAGCCGAGAACGGGGTTGGGGAACAGGCCGGGCCGGAGGACTTCCGGTTCATCCCTTCGATGTTCAGTCAACGCGGTGAATTGATCCTACAGCTTGAAATTGTGTTTGGTTCTCGAGCACGTCGTGAAAGAAATATCTTTCCGCGGAGTGTTTGTCGAGGAAAGGTGAAGAGGGGTGGCTCGAGGTCTGGTAATTTGGGTTTTAATTAAATTGCTGGGCGCCGATTTCGGTGGTTGCTTAAGGAGGTTCGTGGCGGGGCAGATAGCGGAGGTTAATCGATATTAGCAGTTGGGTTATCGTTTTATGGATTCAAATTACCATTCGATAGGATGTTACTGTTCTTGTAAGAAGAGTCAGGTATTTTTCTTCTTGTTTTCTGTTGTTTTGGTTTGTTTTGAGCGATACGGTTTGAAAATTTGTAAAGATAATTGTAAAATTGTGTTATTTAGTGCGAGGTTGATTAGATAATGCTAGGTTATGTAGAGTTGGTCATGAAAGCAGTAGATCATTTTAGGTGTTAATATTATTTTTTTTGTTTAATATACTTTCTTTTTAATATATATTCTTTTTTATTTTATTTTTCTTCATTTTTCTTAGGGCTTTGCCGATAATAGATTTTTATTTAGTTTCTTATTTGTAAATATATAATCGTACATAAATACTTAACCCTGTTACAGTCTTTTGTTTTCATCAAAAGAAACTTCTAGTTTTGAAAATAAAAAAACTAAAGAAAACTAAAATTAGGAAACTCGCATATTAAAAATAGCCTGTTCATATTTCTCCTAAAATCAGGAAATTTTCTAATGAAAAAGAAACGCGATTAAGTCAAAAATGATCGAAAGGCCACACAAGATGACCAACTGTAATTAACAACAGCTAAATTATAACACAATACTAAAACATTTGTTCCATTTAATCACAAACTATGTCTCTATAACGCTCCATTTTTTCTACAAAATCAACAATTTTTACATTCTAATTCATTCTGAATTAAAGTTATCCGCCACACCAAGGTGACCAACCGCACTTAACAACAGCTAAATCATAACACAATATTAAAACATTTGTTCCATTTAATCACAAATAATATTTCTCTATAACGCTCCATTTTTTCCACAAAAACAATATTCAGAATCTAATTCTCTGTAAATTAAACATCCATAATTTCTGGCGCCAAATTCGAGCCCAGCAGCGAGCCAACCCTTCTCCCATCGACCCCACGATTTTCTAATCTCCTTACACCGGTTCCTCGAAATCGATTCGTCACAAAAGCCGCGACAAAGCGGAGTTCGCGCCCCGAGGCCGCGATCTCTCGCGCGCCGAAGAGCAATCAGCGACAGGGACGACGAGTCGTCCGCAGATTCGATGAATCAGCGGGACAACAAAGGGAACCGTAGGGCAAAAACGGAGGAACGGTGGCTCGAGGAGGGAAAAAGAGGCCAGTGGACTCGGCCAGGGGTAGTCAATTTCCATCGACCCCCTGCCGAGCTGCCAGCAACGAAAAATGAACAGAGTCCACTGCGAACACCCTAGCTGATTATTTCGCTTTTTGTCGCGACTGTGGCGTGGCGTCGCCAAGAAAAATGGCACGATCGAGGAATGTGGTTTTTCGTCCTTCTCCCCCTCGAGTTGAACGATTTGTTTCGACCCTCGCGCAAAACCATCGTCGTCCATCGCGTGCCGGAAGGATAATCGTTGCGATGAGACTGTTGCAGTGACTCGCATGGATTCCACCCGTCTCGTTCACGGTTATGCTTGTGGAGAGGCTTCGGGAGATCGTGGAAAGGAAGGATTGATGACTCGCTTCCGGGATTACCCTATGAATTTTTTTCTCTTTTTTTTTGAGAGAGAGAGAGAGGTAGATGGATGGGGTCGGAGCGAGATTGCACGATGCAAAGTTTGCGGAGGATGACGCCGATTTTTATGGAGATACGCGGATTTTTGCTGTGGGAAAATTAGGGTTCTTGAGATGCAAGTTCTAGATGGGAAATTGAATTTTTTTGGTACTTTTGGAAGGAAAAGATATAATATATTTGGATTCTCTCTGTTGTAGGAGTTAGGCTCCATCTTTGAGTAAAAAAAAAAAAAGAAACAAGAAAATAATCCGACGGAAGTTTCTCCAAGTCCGCGACGAAGATCGTATAATAAAACAATCGTATTCCGGGCCAGCGGAGCGAGAAGCAATAAGGGAGCACGACAGTCCGAGAATATTCTTCAAAATAATATTTCGCGAGCGTCCAGAAGAGGACAGAGCGGCGTCGTCGTCTGTTCCGCTAAAAGTGTATCGGCGAACGTCGTCGGGGTTCCGCGGGCCTAGACCGTTTATGGATTTCCGATGCCGTCGAACGTCGCTTCTGAAAAGTCGAATACCACCCCCTCTCAACGGTAACTGTTGGTACACAG